>JAQFYB010008140.1:0-10072 GCA_034694085.1 Pogonognathellus longicornis
AGAACCCTAGAGGCATGGTTAGCTAATTTCAAAAAGGCTTGGCCACGGCTTGAACCTTTCTATGGGAAGAAATTCTATAGAATGTGGATTTACTATCTTTCCCTATCTATTGGTGCCTTTCGATCTAGGCGATTCAATCTTTGGCAAATTGTTTTATCTAAGGAAGGTCTGGAAGGAGGTTATAATGCACCTCGATAACAAATATTTTAACAAGTACAACTACCTACATGTTAGGTAGCTTAATATTTATATGCTTCTATAGAATTGTATATGAAATAGTGTGCAAGTGCATTGTACCGTTACCTTCTAATGTTCATTATATCTCAATGCCTGTGTATTTGTGTAGCACGTTTTATATTTTTATACTACAGGATGACTAGCTGTAAGACCTTAACATGTACATTAAGGAAGAATTGATTTTTAAGGAAATGGATGTTACTTCCTTTTTTGGGTGTATCTTCAGGGAAACTCTGTCTATAAACCAATTATTCCGTAGTGATATCATTTATTAAATCTTTTTATTTAACTTTATTTCCCTAGTCTTGCCAAAGTGAATGTAATTATCTAATGTAAAATATTAGTTATTATAGGTACCTATACAAAATCTAAAATAGACAATTACTAGACACCAAGTTTCAATTGAACTCTTAAGCATTTTTCACCATGGTATAGGCCACTGTTTAAATGTTGGTTTATTCGTGAGTAATTATGTGAGACAGAGAGCTAAGGAGGATATTTTATGTAACTTATTCTTAATCTGTTAATTTCTCGATTTCTTTAGTGTGTAAATGTGTGAGGTATAAAGAGCCAAAAATTGTACTAGTGCAATTGCAATTTACAACAGCTTGAAAATTTACGTTCTGTTAAAGTTGTTAGTTTTAACAGCGCCCTTGAAAGATATTCAGACAAAATATTCAACCTAAACACATATAGGTACCTACTGATTTTATGTCCTCCAGGGCAAATATTATCATTTACCTCTAACCAGTAAGTGCTAGTACAACTATCGCATCCTTTTCCAAGAACCTTCACAAATAGATATTTTTTAACATGTGAGATGCACATGAAGTGCTAGATCTTTTGAAACGCTTGACTGAAATTTCCTATCTCTATTAACGTTTAACGTACTAACGAAAGTTTATTTAATTTGTAATGCGTGTTTTTGATGTAATCTCACGCCCTAACTGGGACATGGCATTAATTGATGTGTTTTAGTGTTGAGAGAAGTTTAGAAGCAACAAATATTAATATTTACTTCCTAGCATTATTTCTGCAAATTGTTTTTTGCAACCTTACTGTAACTTATTGCTTGTGCAAAAACTTCAATGTACATTTTGGGTATTTGTAATGTATCCTCTATTTTCAGTTTTTCAACGAAAGATTAAGTTGATGATGCAATAATAATAATTATATAATCATAGGAAACGCGTAAGTGTATGTGGATGGATTTGGGTCAATATGAACTTGTACAGCTATCGTGTATTATGTTATTCATGTAAGTCAACGCTCAAAGGTTTAATAAGTTGTGTTCTCTACAAGCAATTAGATTCAACTATGTTCTTAGATGTACAACGATTTAAAAAGGCATAATATCTTCTACATGCTGCTAATGAACTTGGAATAATATCTGTATTTCACCTAAAGAAATTAAAAATGAAACATTTGTATTTATGTGTACCTAGTATTTGGAAAATGCTATTAAATGTTAGAAGACAAACTTTTTAATATTCTGATAATGTTAAAATAAGAATATCTATCTTCATTTTTTAGAGGCCATCATAACAATGAAATATTATTTGGCACGCTATTAATTGACTAAGAATGTTGGCTTTATTTTATTGAAATGACCTCTACAAGCTCAGGAAGTTATTTTTTTAGCGTATGAAAATAATGATGTGTTTACTTTTCATAAATTAATCAGACATTTTATTCATCGATGATGTACATCTTACAAAGCAGCTTTGACTTTCAGGAGAACATAACATATTTAGGTAGGTACTTATCCATAATATTGTAACAAAATATTTGAGAGACAAACTAATACCGGCTAAAAACTTGATAATTTTATCTTCACAAACATTTAGCTATTAGATTCTATGTATTTTATTGCATTGATTGACAAAATGACACAAGAAAACATCCTTAAGTATAACAGTATTTTAGAATTTTGTCTAGTCTCCAAGTGTTATTGTTCACACTTGTATTCATATCGCACAATGTTTGAGAAAGAATGGTCTGAGAATATTAATAATTGAACCGAAATATTTTAAGGCATAGGTATAGAATAGAGCAGAGGTAAACTTTTCCGCGTACATCGTTGTTTACCACATGCTCATTTGTTTCATACACACATAGAAAAGTCTAAATAAAGAACCTTATAGAATGTCTTAGTTAATAATATAGTATTCCACTTACATAGGCGTACAGGACAGTTAAATACTAGAATCCAACTAATAAGTACTATTTAAGTACTACTAACAATACCGAATTTATTCACAAGTCCTATACTTTAAATAATATCAATGTTACATTTGTTCGGCTGGAGATTTCAAGACGGTGAATTTCAAGACATGCAATTTACAAAACTATGCTGGAGTATGTAATTTTGTCTTCATTAACAGTAGCTTCATATTGAATACAATTTTCACATGAATGGATTATTCTTTGAAGGTTGAATTTACCACATCGATTTCCTATTTATACTTTTTTAATAGAGTTGAAACTGTTGTTCATTTATGCGGACATAATAATAACAAACCATTTTAAATATTACATGATAAAAATTAACGAAAACAACAGTTGCAATGATACATATAGTTGTTGCATGTAATGTAGTATGAGGCTTTCTCGTAGTATCTGCAACTGATTAGTAAAACACAACCATGCAGTAACTCGTCATTAATATTGCAGGACCCAGCCCTTATTATTAAATTAAAGGTTACAACTACGTATATCGATTTCTACAGATATAATTATCATTACTGAAAATTGCAAATTGTTCCGAAAATCATTGTTAAGTATTTTCTTTGCAATGATAGAACTATTCTACTATTAAAGCTTTTGTTTATTTTATAGATTCATTCACTATATATGAACAACAACAATTTCATCAATATCTCATCCTAACACGTCTACAACATCAATAAATGTTTTACAAGAGACGCATTTACAATTCATTCGTTTAATACTCACATCTTTTCTACATGGACACAAGTCATTCATTTTAAGTAGCTTGTCTCAAATGAGTGAATTTCTAATAATCCTCTTTCAGCCGTCGCTTTGCTCGGTAATCTTGATTTCTTTCTTGAACAGATGAACTGTAGCTTGCTACACATATGATGAAATAGATCATTATGAGAATCCCAATAGCTGTGAATGTGACATGGATCACCATTCTATCCAGTTTCCATCCCAAAAAGAAAGGAATTGCCAGCCAAACGACATGGACCACAAGTGATAGAATGGTCACAAACAGATAACAGCACACTCCTCTGGATATTTCCTGATAAACAAATGAATTAGTAAGTTGATACTGGTATTTAATATGTTCGCAAATTGTTGTATTCATTTGTATGACTGTATGAGAATAATAATAAATCATCGTCTCACCTCCCAAGTGGAATACAGAAGCAGAAAGCTGGGAATTAAGTGGAAAGCCTGAACACTGATGGTCACGATGAGAAGAATCTGATAAACTGCAAAAAATTAAATCAAAGAATATTAAATTTCCAATTTATCGTTTTTGGCTTAATTTTAATTCTTGTATTAATTTATTATACGAATCAATTCATTTCATTCATCACTATTTACTTAGGTTTGTTTTCTGAGACTTAAAACATTAATGTTTGATACCTAATCACATTTACTGTGATAGACCGCACACATTGCGCCAGAAATAATGTAATACTAATCCTACAACACCTCGGTATACTGAAGCTAGTAATGATATTGTGACATTGAAGAGACGAACATTGTCTAACAGTACATTATACTGTAAGATGACCAACTCTGCCCGATAAAGAACCTTTATATCATACGGATATCACAGAAATGTCTCAAAAAGATTCTGAACCATGGGGTATGTCTGTCAAGTCTTGTCATTTATGATTGCTTCCACTTCACTATAAACATTCCCCGTGTACATCCTTCGTATTAAAATCTGTATATAAATGACAAGGTATTCTACAGAGCTGTCGCTCGTAAAAACCGAGTAAAATTGAAGTTTGTATATAGTGAGATAGCTATCATGTAATATTTATGTGGCTATTACTCGTTGTATGTATAGTTATAAGTTTGCCATTGACATTGCGGTTTTGTTGACGTAACAAATTGCTTTATTATTGTAGAAAATTGACATTACCTCCTAGCGACAGCTTCCTGTAATCCTCAGCCACAACTGCTGTAAACTACCACTAATACGAAGTATCATAATAATTGGTGTTTCTAATATAATACAGACGCTATGTCATGATATCCATGTATTTCTTTCTATACAATATCTTTACACACACGAGGAGCATTTAACCTTAACCTTTGAGGTATCATCCATCATGTTCTATTGCAATCAAATGTTATTGCTACCCTCACCATAATTATAACGGAAGAATAAAGCCGGACATCAAATCATGTCGGCTCGTCGCCTGCTTGCGTTAACCCGCCCAACTGTAACATGCACTGAATGTGAGTATCACACGTAACATTTTATAAGAAAAAAAATGTGATCCTTTTCATTGTTTTCTATTCACTTGAATTGGTTTAATAGAACATAAAAGAGGAAATGAAATGTCGACAGACGTATTTAGTGGCTTACATTATCATTAACTTCATTCTTGTTAGTGCAATATCGATACAATATTTGTCAATATGCATATACCTACCTATGGAATAAGTATAGCTTGATTTTACAGATAGTCTGTACATCGGACTTTGAATATTTAACCTGAACTCCCACTATTGTCAGAATTTAATTAAGCTAGGCTTTGTAAATGTCATGGTTGGTTTAAATTGACTTTGAGGTTGTAAATTTGATTTCTTGGTGCTTTTGATGTCTTGACATTACAATCCAAATAACAATAATGGACGATAAAAGTTAGTGGTACTTTTGTCTCGTAGATAGCACAGTTTTCCACATTAAATACATTATATCCACATCAACCTACAGCGTAGCATTTAGGGCTGCGTCTTTTGTTGTTGCATTTGATTGTATATAAAATATGTAGACAAGGCACCTATGTTCAATCTAAATATGCTTTAACAACAGTTGTGATGCACTTAAGCGTAAGTTTAACCATAACAATTTAGACAATCACCATTTAGTATTTAGTGCTTGTCAGAATTGTTATAGTGCTCCTTGACGATTACGTCCATCCAACTAACTACCACCACTGCGATACGACTACCATTTCATGACTATCAATTATGGGTTTTAAATTATTACGCACACAGTTGTGGGAGTTCATTACAATGTCCTTTATGAGTGTATTTTATGTAAGTGTACAGTAATAAAGAGATATTAGTGGCAAGACATTCGATTTGATTGAACCTTGTTGAATGAACTTGTTGGGACTTGGGTCTAGTAGGGATGGCTCCTTTTCCCAAGTTATCATTGGAACGTGTATCAACAGAATGAGTAACAGTGCAGCCGTCAGCAGTAGGTCATATATCTGAGGAAGAGAAACAGGAAGTCATAATGAGAATCATTTGTTTTGCAAAAATCATGAGACAATGCTTTTTATTCGTTTTATTATTGCTATATTAGCAGACATAAGCTTCTATATTATTGTAATTTTGTTTGTAGAAGATATTAGTTATAAAGCGGAATAGGTCATAGGTGAAATGCTAATTAAGCCAATACATAGTTACATCAATGCAAAGCACTCCTTTTGAACAAATTTAAATTGTAAACACACGCTAATAATACTGTGTTATTACTTTGATAAAGTGAGACAATCAAGAAACCGAATTATTTACAGCTGTGAACTTCCTTTGCAAGTCATTAGCAGAGTTCTTATCTCGCCTTATCCTTTTTTCTCTAGTAATTAATAACACAAACCTTGAGTAAAAGTTTGACATTTTTCCGATACTAAACCTAGGTTCATGGAACTACATTCATAGTTCCTTTATCCCATTGCATTGTGAAACCTCTGGTAGATCTAAGATGCAGATTAGATTATACTTCAAACTGTGAAAATGACGCATATTGTTTTTTCAGTGTGGGTAAGTTGCATTCACAATACGCTTTTCGCAATTCTTTGAACTATTAAAATTTCAAATGTATTAGCAGATATAAGTTTTTTCAATTCATTCAATGTTTCAGCAATATTATAATTAATAGAATCTTAATAGCACCGACTGTAAAACTGGTTCTTCCAGTCTTCTAAATGAAATTAGCTACAAAATACAATTCTACTCAACAGATTGGCAACAGTTAAAAGAATTAGTACGACCAAAATGATTAATTCTGTAGCAGAAGAAACTTGTACGCCAACTTAATTGCTAAATCATAATTGCGAGTATAAATGCATCCATACTAATTAGACATAGAATTTGTCAATGAAACAAAGAACTTCAATCACTTAAAGTGTATTACGAGGTCATACCTTAGAACTGTAAAAACATACCAGAGTAACACAGACACACAACACAACCGTTTGCATAAGAGTTAAATTGTCAATTGCAACTCTATTATTATTGTAGTCTTTAAAGCTTTTGTGTGCATTTAAAAACTCTTACACTCTTGAAATCACAATTAACGCCTCCAGGTCGTAATATCTCAGTGTAATAAGATTTAATTTAAGTTCATTAAGTATTGAGTACAAACATGATAATACGCCATGAAGTAACACGAAATGTTAAACTTTTCGCATAATTTTCCCAAGAAAAGTCAATTCAATTAATTCTCATTCAGTATTAGTACTTTCGTAGCTATGTAGTACATAAAGCAAATTACCTGTAATTGATTAACTCATACTGCGCTTGATGAACAAAACTGTTATTGACTCTGTTGTACATGAGACAATACATCGTGCTAACAAACAGTGTAATATACAAAGCTTATGCAATGCACTATTAGGAATCGTGTCATTTACAAAACGCTAACAAGGTAAAGCACACATTTCTCAATTTCACAGGAAATCTAATGAAGTTGCTTGCCTTTGCCTTTGACAATGCACTCATCTGACAAAAGAAGGCATTCATGAGTCATGAGTATGAGGTAGCGTATGGTAAGAAGCATTTACTAAGGACTAATGTATTAGTTCCATAGAGATGAAACAAACCATATGGCAAATGTTTTAAAGGCCAACCATTCCAAGTAAGAGAGAACGAGTTTGTGTACATTGAGAATGTAGCAGATTGCATAGTCAATGTCATCCCATTCATTGAATACGGACAAAATTAGCAAACGAGCAATAAAGCAGAAGTTAGCATAGCACTGTATGTGCTATGATGTAAAATACCTTATGTGTTAAACATAAAATTCACTGTGAAACGTGGCTGCGAGCTACATTAAGCAGCTCTGATGGTCAATGCATTAACGTTTTGCTACACTTTATTAGAGAGTAATGTAAGATGCTATTGAGTTGCCTACACATGCAAGACATTTAAAGCCTTGTATGTCAAAATTTACATGTATGTAAATATCTGTGTGCCTACTCAGCGCTATGAATATCCGATTCCATGACATTTACTTACTTAGTTGACATTCATGCATCTAGTCTACTCGTTATATCTTTACGTACGTATATGGCAGTTAACTGTTCGACACATGAAAAACGTCAATTTGCACATACTCTGCAAAAACCTGTGTAAACATTCATATTATTCAGATACTTTACAATGTACAAGTAAGTATAGAAGTTCTATGTAGTACCTATTACCTAAATATAGGGAGAGACAAGTGCTGTACCCCTCGCAGATTTTTAAAGAGACATTATACGAGCATATCGTTTATCATTAGTGTTCTGCTAGTATCTTGCATGGAGATAAGCTATTATTGTCATATCGTATAATAAAATGATGCTAGACACTTCTTTGAGGACTGTTGAGGTATAGTACATAGTTGACGATTCCATAGATTTGCTAAAGTAAATAGATTAAGCACCTGAGTCGATGTTGCATAGAGTCCATAGTCCATACAACGCTCATGATAGCAAAATTATACTGCAACACAGTCACAGAACACAGCATGTGTTGTGTGCATTTGTGCTCTGCTAATGTAATGTAAACGAACGAGCACTTAAAGCGACACATGTTCATAAACCATGTGCAAATTACTAATGCAAGTCACGGTGATGACAACAGAACAAGACAAGACGACATCCAAATGAATCCAATATTCTAAATGACGCAGTCTTGACTGCCGACTGGTGCCAAACAGTCAATTCAGTCAATATAAATGATAGAGCTACGTAATACGTACCACATACCCAAACACAAATACTGTAATAGCACAAGGATGAAGTCTTATTTCGTTTTTACACACAACAGCACAGCAGCAGAGCTGTGTGACACATAGAGTTGAAATGATGTTTAAGCCTTTGTATGTAAATTCGAGAATGACACTGTGACGACAGACGAGTCAACTTTAATATCCTCACAAGAAACACACATGGATGCATTAAGGAGCAGAAAAGTCAAACATGTCTCCAAGTTTCCATTAAATTCCATATTTAACTTTATTTATCACTGAATTTGTTTACCCCTTTCCGTTTTTCATTTACTTAACATAAGTTTATGATGAAAACTTCTTAGTTTGTGACTGTGTGACTCTTACTTGTACAAAATCATTTTGCGTATGTGCGTACTATGGTAAATACAGTAAATAGTAAATGATATGCAATGAAAACGTTCACGTCCTGTCATATAAACACATACTAGTCAAGAATGATTTGATGTGCAAGAGTCATCGGAGAGAAAACTCATTTTCGTAGAGTATGTTGAAACTTTTGGCATTTTACATCTTACTCTGCTGGGCTCTTTATAATAAGTCATGTCAAAAAACTGTTTTAGAAACTGAGGATTTTCTTGTTGATCTCATGTATTGCTACGAATGTAATGTTTTTCAAGTTAATGCCAGAAGAGACATAAACTACGTAAGTCGCAAGTTTACGATTATGGTAGGAAGGAAGAAGGAGTCAAGTTGGAGTTTGGAATTTGCATTTTATATGCCTTTTTACACAACACACACAAGAGATCTCAAGCTGCGCATATTTGGTGACAATTGGTGTCACCCTGGGAAGACAGGTCGACGTGTCAAGTTAAACCGTAGGTGGTATGAGAAAATACCATGAAAGACACGTTCTCATAAACTACACAGGTAAGTCCTGATGACGAGAGCTAAGTCCTACATAAAAATAAAATGGTATAATATACAGAGCAGTTGGAGCAATAGGTGCAATACACTTGCATGGCAATAATAATGTGAATATTATGTGCAAGTGCCACTAAGGTGAGTGTAATTATAATCTTGAGCCAAAAGCATTTGCATATTATAACAAGGCAGGTACTGTAAATTGTAAATACGGATCGTGTAACATAATATGGCTAAAGGTTTGATGTAATGGCACTACAACTGACAACGAGCAGTAGTGTGTTTGAGTGCACAGATTTTTTTATGATCGACTGCCCAGATAACACATGATTAAGTGCTCATTTCCAAATTCTATTTTACAATGTGATAGGGCAGAAATGCATCTGAAGTTTTAACAAGGCTGTCTGTGAGGATAATCGTGTGTCGTGTCAAGTGTGGTCTTGTCTTATGGTCTCATTTATTGCTGTTATGGCACTGTGTGTTGTGTTGGGTTGAGAGTCTCTGTACATAACAAGTAAAAGGCTGAGGAGAACCATTAAAATATTTAACTTCTACT
Organism: Pogonognathellus longicornis; assembly: GCA_034694085.1. Taxonomy (NCBI): domain Eukaryota; kingdom Metazoa; phylum Arthropoda; class Collembola; order Entomobryomorpha; family Tomoceridae; genus Pogonognathellus; species Pogonognathellus longicornis. The sequence continues at coordinate 9,867 of JAQFYB010008140.1, forward strand.
TTTCGAATAGAGCAAATAAGGGAGTAACGAAAAGAATAATGAAGGCAAATCAAATCTAGGCATTGTATTATTATTATTATATAACTTTTCATTCATCACTTGTGTAATTGTGTACGTGTAGTTGAGAGGTAGAGGTGGATTTGTTGGACTTATTTTATCAACACTCTTCTTAGCATTGCATTAGCCATTAGGATAATGTTTTTGTG
>JAQFYB010008141.1:0-10070 GCA_034694085.1 Pogonognathellus longicornis
CATGTAGCAATCACATATTAAAGTTTGGGGGATTCTCTGGGTGAACAGAATTCCAAGCCATTCCGTGCGCCCCTCTTATGAGACTTCTAATTCGGTGTTCGACTGTTTAATAATGTAGAGCGCAATTAGTGCAATCCATACATACCACCTAGTCCCAAAGGTAAAATCAGTCATATATCGAGAAGGAGTTGATGGATTGTTGCATTTTTGAACTTGACTTTTCTTTAAGAATTATGTGTTATATGCACAAAGTTTTAGCAAAATTATCTTTTTTATTTCTTGAGTTATAGCGCATAGTGATCGACCAACATACAGGACAGAATATATTATATATATATTATACTACTACGTGTGTTCAAAGCGCTTTGGCAAAAAAATGAAAATTGAATGCATGTATAGGTACCTAATACAACTAAATCTGTACTCACAAAATAATTACATATGCACAGTATTTTCAGTGTTTTGTATGCACATAATAAGGCCTATACTATAGCATATGAGACATCCTAAACTGGACGCGCGGTATGAGATTGCCTGTGTTACACCGTTAACCTCCTATCACGTATTTCTAGTCATTCCTTCTTTAGAAGGTCCAAACCAGGGTCATGTATCTTCTGCATCACGATCCGAAAGTCAAAAGAGCCATTATTTTCAACTAGTCATAGCGCAGTCCTCACGGGAATAGGACGTTTACTTCATTCAGACAGGATGGATTCATTAAGTTGTATAATATGTGCATGTGTCATATCCTAGTACACCGCAACGCGGTGTTTTCTTAGTAATAATCCTTATGTGCTGCATAAGGAAATGCTAAACCGAAATTCTCAGAGTTACCAAAAGACATTACACCACGATCTTTAAGTATACTTAGCTGTAAACGGAAGCATGCTTGACACAACACACACAATCTAGAGTAGTGTATTACAATTTGTGGCATTACAAATATTACAATTATCTAACAAGTTTCTACAGTATATTAATATACGGAATATATAGCGGTGCGGTAGAAAACCAGGAATTCTTTTGAGTGTTCTATATTATATAATATAGAGCATCTCATTAAAACATTAAGTTCATACTTGACATCATCATCCCCCTCAACATATTTTGTGATATAATGATGTGAGAGTACGTTTTGTTTGTTGTTACCTTTGTTTTGTTAGAAGTAGACATGCATGGGAATACGTGAGGAAAGTCCAAACTTTCATTAATAAATAGTGGGAATAAAGGGAATCCTATTGCTGTAATACTTCTTGGTACTTCCATTTCCATAAGTAGATCACGATGAGGGTTCATATAAAGCATAACTGTTCGAATATTATGTAATAACAATGACTCTAATGTGATGTTCAGAGAACGTTACAATTTACTATATTCCCCACACAATGCTACTTTTGGAGATTAAAAAGTTTAAGGGGAAGCTTCAGTTATATATAATAGATGAAACGGTGAAAGTACATAATATATTATCTGTATTTGCGTAACACACTTGATGTGGTTACTGTTTCTCCGGTATAAAAATCACGTATTTGTAATTCTTCGCTTTTGATCACCTTACTTTACTACACTGCGTACGTAAGCGGATCTTTCATTCAGCAAAACGTTCAAAATTTGAGTGGGCTTAATGGCAGGGATAGAATTTTCAAAATTTCCCCGGTAGCACGATCCCCGCCCCCTGCGGGGCAAATTCTTCGATTTCCCTAGGGAAGCCCAGCCCACAATCCGGATTTCCCTGGGGAAGCCCCGCCCCAATCCGGATTTCCCTGGGGAAGCCCCGCCCCCTGCGGGGGCGGGGCTAAATTTTCCAAATTTCCCCGGTAGCATTGCTAGTGTGCTACCGAAATTTTTCTATCCTTGCTAATGGACAACCGAAAGAGTAGACAGACTGACGGTCTCACCAGGAAAAACACCCATTTTGAAATAGTCATATTACATAAAGTATTAATATTAAAACCCTCGCATCGAATCAAAACTGAATGACATAGTAAAGTACTAAGTTGTAATTAAATTATAGAATGAAAGTTATTAGCAGGTAAACAAAAGCAGTGCAATACAAGGCCCACAACAGATAATTATGCTTTTACTTTACGTTTTGGTCTAATATATATATCCTTTGTAGTTAGATTTGATACTATATAGCTATGGATGTATAATATATAATATACAAGTGTAGGACATAAAACTAGTTAAGTAGGTATACATTATTTTCATCAGTGAATTTCAAATCCTAAATTACAATTGTTTGAAAAGGAAGTACCTATATAGGTCTGGTAGGTACTCTAAATACTACAATAAGTATAAAGTGAAATCTCTATTCTTTATGGAGTATTTCCTCTTTCTTGGATTCTTGTTCCTGCAGATTCTCTTTCTCTGTTTTTATTTCAAAGGAAAATGGTTCATTGATGATAAAAGTAAGACCTAGTTCTCTGATTTGTAGCTTTCATTCTGTAGTCTATTTGTAGTATAGTCTAGAATGTACTACAGACAACTGGCATACACTCAATTATTTAGTTGCGCCACTTCGGAAACGGGTTGCTGTCAATAAATATACAAGAATTGAAAGGTTTTATAGGTACATGAGAATAATTTGTTCAAAATGTGATACGAAACCGGCTCTCTGACAACAATATTGAATAAAATAAAGTCGGATACCAGGAATAGGATAGGTATGCCATGTGTGGTAGGCACTGGGGTAGCCAGTGTGGGGCAAGAGGAAAATTGACCCCTCAAAATTCGGAAAATATAGATAATTTAATTTTTACCAAAAAAGTACCAAAAATCTTGAAATATATTGTAATACGCGCGAATTTGATGTATTTTATGTTCATTTTTACCCAAATTTGCTCAAATTTTTAGCGCTTCGCACGAAAATGAGCACATCTATACATCATGTTTAGGTTGTGCTCCCCCCCCCCCGAAAACAAATCATGCCTGCGCCTATTGTGGTAGGTATTAGGTATTATAGGTATGTAGTAAGGCACAGAAGGATACCTACCTAACTACCTACTGAGAAAATACATACTGGACAGTTACTAATGTTTATTACTGTCCAGAGATTGCACGTATTGAATAGAATTGCATTGAATATCTGTAGAGATGTCTATAGATAGTATATATATAATAAAACCTAAACATGCCTAAACCATCATCACAATAAAAAGATTCTTGGAGATTCTTTTACATTATGTACATCTGTAAATAGTAAATATAGGCAAAGATTGTTTTGTTATGGTATACGAACGGTATTACGTAGTTCTTCTCGTGAACCATCAAATGTGTATTATTATTGTATATTTATGTTGTATTCTCTAGTTGTAATTAAAGTACACAAAAACACAAACAAACAAAATCAATTATTTGCGCAGTCTGATTCAGTTTTTGTTGATAAAAAGTATTGAAGCCCGCGTACATGCCCTCAAGGCCGTATCCAGGATTTGGTTTCGGGGGGCACCAAGGTAAAAATGTTATTATAAATGACAATAATGGTGCGTAGCGTGAAAAAATTGAGTCAAAATCAACCAAAAAATATTAAATTCGCGATTTAGGGCACTTTAGTGCATCCTAGTTTTGAGATTTCGGGGAGGGGGGGAGGGGGGTCACGAACCTGAAGCTAGATACAGCCTTGCATGCCCTAGATCTATCATACTGCTCAAGTGCTCAGCTAGGTAATTGTAGCTGAGTTTTACTCAGTTTTAAATGTAACGAGGCATACAGTGATTTCAAATAATATAAGAACTTCTTTCCAAACGTTCGGGTTTGTCCATTTTCAACAATGTTATTGAATTGAAAAGACTCAAACTGTGTTTTTTAAAAGGCAGCATATTGTTAGCGATCTATATATACCTACTACCTACTACTTAACTTACCATAGTTTAGTGAAGATCCCAACAAAATGATTCCGTTGTAAGTACACTACACAAGTTTCTTACGTACCTATATAAAATATTATTACATTGAAGATGGTGCTTTCTTAATTTCAAGTATCAATATTGCTGATTTTCTATTCCAACTCCATATACTGCTGTAGGCTACATAATATTATATTCTTGTCTCAGATTGCTACAGCCTGTTGCAATCTGAGACAAGAATTTTTCCGTGCGCATAACAAAATGTACGTATTGACTGTTTTGTTAGCTTGTTTGTTAAAAATGATTACAAACAACTGTATTTTCTGACTAAACTTGACTATTGCATGATGGATTGATGGGTTAGCATTTATTGATATAAAAGCTGTTATTGTTTGTCAAATGGATGTTCTATAATATGCACAAGAACAAAAAAACATAACTCCGTTTTCCCATATTTTCTCGTTTAAATTCTCGGAGTCACACATTTTGGAAAGTTTGTCTCAGTAGTTTCTTTACGAAAACCTGTGAGGATAATAATATTATTGAGAATAATATCAGGGAATAAGTTTCTAATAAAGAGGCGCTAGGCGCTTCGTAATGAAACTATACATTGCATGACATAAGGTACTATCAATAAGCACAGTGCCATTACATTAACGATTTGAATCGATTTTTAGGTAATACTGACGATCATTTTCTTCTTCTTGATCGCATGGACACCTTATGCGATCATTTCTTTCATTGGGCAATTTGGAGACGCTTCTGTACTTAGCCCACTGGCTACAGCAATGCCTGCAATCTTTGCCAAAGCATCTGTAATCTATAATCCGATTGTGTACGGCTTGTCTCATCCTCAGTTTCGCTCTGCAGTTCGGATGCTAATAGCCCGTCATTGGCCATCCACAGTGAATGCACCAAGAGCACACAATGATAACAACGAAAGGATGTTTCGTTATAGGCAGACAAGACAACACAATGTGCAGGATAACATTGGAATGCGTCAAGGAGACGATGGAGCGAGTGAAGAATCAAGACAAACTCGTACCAGGTCTGAAAGATTGCTTCGGGAAAGACACGAACCTTTGAGAAGATACGGACATCCTGGAATGTTCTTTTCAGACTCTGAGCAAAGCGAAATCAATAACCGAGCTATGCACAGTGATCCAGGTGTTCGAGTTAATAGAGATACGTCACAAACAGATTCACAAAATGATGCCAAACCAAATAATACAGATTCGTCTCTTAAGGAAATAAAAGCGTCGGCTCCAGCTTCTCGACGAAGGATTTCTACCCTGGGATCTGATTTGACAGCAAGAAGTATTCAACCGTTATTAGATGACAGTTCAGGTACCTTGGTTTATAATGAAAATATATTTTAGTAGATACTTTTAGTTTCATAAAATCAGTCAGTTTATAGCTATCAGTATTCTCTGGGTTTTTTATCTAGCATGTAAGTAGGAAGTTCTGAATACTTCAAGATTCTACATTCTAAAAGCTACAGATGGCTACGCTTAATTAGGTACTTGGATATGTATGAACATCATGGAGTTTATGTTGAAGCCATGAATTGTTCTATAGACTCATTCAATGGTACTTATTTAGTACTTACACTTACCTATATCCTACTAAACTATGGTACTCCAATCATAAGGATTAGGAGGACGTGATTTATCATCGAGAGACTCAATTGAAAGATCTTGACAATGCAATAAAATACATACCAACTTGGCAAGTGGTGGAGTCTCAAAGTCTCAACAGTCTCAAGCCTCTACTCAATTTGATAGTACATTCGCTTTGCCATATTTTATTTCTTTAAAAGCTTACCAAGTAAAGTAGGTACTAATAAAATCATGTGAAATTGCTATATGCTAGGCTAGAGGAATCAAACCAAACTCTGGGGTTTATCTGGGGTTGGGGTTGAGCCCTTGAAAAAGTGTTTGGGGTTATAAAAAACCTTATCAGAAATATATATTAGATAGAAATACCAAATACCACTTGGATATATGGAACAAGCAATTATTTTTTAACATGAGGGTCAGATATTGCGTGTTTTTGATGGTATGTACACCTACACCTACGATGTTTGTATGTAGTTTGCTCTTTAGTAGTACTCAATATTTGCTTTTTATGGGATTGAGGTTGAGGTCTAAAAATATTGCACCTTTGGGGTTGGGGTTAGGATATGTATATAAATTATCAATTTGATATTGAGGGTTGGGATGGGTTTGGAAAAACCCATTAAGATTGGGTTGGGGTTCAATAAAGTAGACCTAATATATAGATACTACTACGCCAATTCGCCAATTGTAAGGAGTTAATAAAATGTAAAATACAGCAGTAATGTCAGCGACCCAAGAACCGAATGTGAAGTGTAAGTGTATGTATTACACGCTAGTAATTTTGGCATTTTTATGTAGAAATACATAGAAATTTTGTTTATGTATTAGCATTATCCTTTTGCACACCCACTTCTTGATAGGTTCTTGGTCCACTGATGACAGTATTGTATGTAGGGGGACGTAGGATTTGCTTCCCATTTCGTTTACTGGATTTGTTATTGGAGTATCAAATAAAATATGCTAAATACTTGAAAGAGTTAAACTGGATAGGCATTGTATAATAAATAACTAAGTAGGTACTACTACAGAACTTGCTCTCAAATTAAATGTGGAACACTTTACAGAACTACCCAACTTATACTACAATAAACTCCTACACAATACAAATTCAATTTCTTTTATATACAGGGAGATTATGCATATCGAATTCTACCTCTGAGCAAGAGTTTCATCGTCATAATAAACCGAGAGAAAAAGATTTCACAAAAAGAATAAATTTACTGCACCGTTCTCTGTTTGCGAGTGAAAAGGATTTAGAATACATTTTGCAAAAGAATTATCTAAAACAGAAAGCCTCGACTAAAGTAAAGAACTCGTCAACTCGTGCTGAGATTTATGCTGATGAAATAAGAAACAACGTCAACAACAATAATACCAATGGCAAAAGCTTTGAAATGGATACGGAAGTCATTACCATAGACAACAGAGGGATTCACTCTGAGAGCGATGCAAAAGAGTTTTATAATAGTTTTTCGAGTCAATTCAGACCTACATTACAAAAGCTAAAGGGTAGACACAGATCAAGACAATACTGCAAACTTCATAAAATCCTATTACTTCCCATTAAAGCCCGACGCAAAGCTTGTTTGTCTCAGTCTCAAGATATGGATCTAAAGAACGTGATTATGTCAAAGAAAGATTTTTTCAAGACATGTACAGTGAAAGCTGATTGTAATTTGGAAAATGAAAAGGTCTTGATGGGCTGCCTTGATAACAACTGTACCAATCTACTTTCTTCAACAAATGACTACTTTACAAATACAGAGAGGAATGTCACTCAACGGAAGTTTTCAATGAGATTTTCTTCTTTCACTCCAGATGTTATGAAAAGTGAAGCCAATTCTATTATAGTTGGAACATACCCTTGGGGCGATGAAAACACTGAGCATAGCATTAACAAGTTACATGATGACAAGCGTGTTCTCAAAGAAAATGAAACTTCTAAGAGCTACGGTAAGGCCAAGTCAGTCAGATCTAATAAATACCCTCCTTTTATTTTGTGTAAACTGTCTTGGTTTTAAAATGAGTGTGGGTTCAACTTCTTTACATCAGGTTAGAGAAAATGTAATTGCCATGTTAAAATACGTATTTTCACTTCAAACAGATGTTAAATATGAAGAGGGTACTAATCATAGCCTAACTCAAAAACCACAGAAGGCGAAGGAAAAAAAAGCTTTAGGTGATGACTTACACATTGATAAGGTACGCTGTACAAATAATAAGTAAGTAAGTAAGTTTATTAATTGATATTGCCAGCTTTCATCAATCTCAGATTTGTTTGTTACAAAAGAATAGAATACGCTGTAATAAAGATACTCTTTACATAGAGATATCTAAATATTTTATATATAGATATCCTTCCAGCAGTGTAGTTAATAATGATGAAGCTTATCAGTAGGTATGAGTAGGTGTAGGTACTTTAAAACAGGTTAGGTAAAATATGCATGAATGAGTTATTAGTGAAAGCCAACTTTCACAAGAAAGGATGAGATTTGTTGATGGCTGCACCAATTATGCTAAATAAAATATTTTTTCTTTCAGTTCGGGCTTTATGAAGAATATTGTGGCTGTGACAAATCACACACCTTTAACAGTGAAATCTACTCGTCGATTATCTAATCCAAGGTATATAATCGATCCTTTTGGCTTCAGCACAAGCTTGATTCATATAATATGTCTACTCTCGTGTATTATAGTGCGTAGGTATGTATTGTAATTTGTCATTCATAATAGTATATTTTGTTAATTACAGTTAGGAGACTGCATGTACCTTTTAAGTACTATTGTACATATTTTTAGTGTATTATAGAGTAATTTCTCATTTAGCAATGTAATATTTTAGTAAATGCCATAATATTTTATTACCTATTCTCAAAAATGTCAATGCTTTTAATTAAAAATATATTATCTCTATTATCTCTATTATATACTTCATATAATATTTGGTGTCTAAAATATTAAAGTGGTTCAGTTAGTACCTTTCAAGCTATACCTAGGTATAAAACTTAACATACCTAGAAACATAAAATGAATGCGTGCAGAGAGTTAAAAATAGTCAGAATTGCTTTGGTTTATCAAGTATGAATACCAGTCAAAACAGACATTTAGGATATGCCAAAAGTTATAATGTATATTATTATGCAAGTAAATACATTGTAAAAACAAAACGAACTAACATTAAGTATATAGCTTATTAAATATTATCATAATTATTGTACAGGTATATGTATTGTATAAGTATAAAGTTACAATCTTACAATGCATAACATAAAAATACTTCTGCAGCCTTTGTGAAGATACTATCAATGTTATTCGAAGTTAGGTATTAATTAACTCAATAATAAGTTTTTATTGTCTCTATCTACGGATGTGAAAGGAAGTAAGACAGGAAAGGAAAGAGTCGGATGAAAGAGCAAAAGTTATATTAAGTTGTCAATCTCAGTTGAAAGAGAAAAGTTCTACCCGTGTAACCAATATATTGAAGGGCACAAACTACCCTCCAGCTCTCAGTCGATTCACTAAGAGCTTCCTCAATAATGTGAATTTGACCTTATTGAAATGTTCGAAGAGTCAATAATGAAACTTTGAAGTTACAATAAGTATCAATATTTTAAAATAGAACAGGGTATGGGTATCAAATAGATTATAATATAGGGACAATGAAAGGGTACTTAATACTTTGTAAACTAACACTAGAACTAGTTACTAATAATATTTCACTACAATGTCAAGCTCGATAGCGTTTATTAGAGGTTGTAGAATTGAACATTTCATGGCAATTTGTAGGTGACTTAATTTCAAAACATCTAGTGGGAATAGTCAGTGGCCCTAGTCAACATTTCCGATGCTTTTACTTGAAGTTCCATGTAAATGACTTTGCATACAAGGCAATCAAAATTCCATTTCCTAAACTGAAACCCTGCTTTCTCATTAGTATGGAAAATAAGGTAGGTTGTAAAGCTAATGAACGAGAATCTGAAGTCTGAATGTTGACTCATTATTGTAAGGTAGTCGTTCATAAATGATATTTTGAAGTTTGAATATTCAACGAAAGAGAAACCACACTACTAGTATTTTCCTTACGACTCAATGTCGATTTGGCATGCGACAGTACAGAAGGTTTTATACAAAGATACCATTGGCAGTGAAATTTGAGCATGACGACTCCGAGACTGCTGAAGTCTCAAGTAAAGGTACATTGTATTTTGTATTATATTACTGCATTGTGCAAAGTATTGATTGAGCTGATTGTGAGCATATAATTGGTAGGTTTGATTAGTTTGATATTGAAATCATTGCCTCAGTGAATTTAATTTAATTACGTAGGCACTGTGTAAATACTAAATACCTTACGAATGTATACCTAACACAACTAGGATGTGATCCAATGATTATGTTCCAGTAAATTAGAAAAGGCAATTCTCCACAAAATTGTAGTACAACAGAAATAATTAATTTCCAATTCTCTTTTATTGTAATTTAATCAAATTACAGACTGAAACATGGGACAACTGGGAACCGATTAACCCGACCGACACAAATTCAGTTTTCATAACGGCAATGCCTTCACTAGTATTGGCATCGTACCGGCATAGCATGCATC
>JAQFYB010008142.1:0-10069 GCA_034694085.1 Pogonognathellus longicornis
AATGTAAAGGCGTTGAGTATGAGTGACAACATTGTAGTTGTTTTTTACGTGTTGATGATTCTCATTTGTATTTGTGTGCTATTTTTGTGTGTAGAGATTCAGATGGCAGAATTGTCTGTAAATCGGCCAGTAGTAATGGCAATGCTTATTGAATTTGGCCGAACATGTTTCTGTAAGTGTAAATCATTGTGTTGCAATTTTCCATCAATCGCATTGCGTAACATTGAAAGTCGCTGTAACTGTTTTAGGAAAAATCGTTATTAGATCGGGTGCACTTCAGTGGCGTAGAAACCGTGGGGCAATGGGGGCAGTTGCCCCTGGGCGGCAGGGCCACTAAGGGGCGGCATCAGACCACCAGAAGGTATATTTTATACATTATCAACGTTAAAACACATTGTACAAACACAAATTCAAAAAATGTTGGTGTAGACTTGTAATTGTAGGAAACGCTTATTATTAGTGTAATCATGAAACAAATAGACTTAATGTTAAAAAGGTTGAAAAAAGTATTTGGCTTTTGTTCCTTTTTGGAGTCAGAATTTCTTTGGAATGAAGAAAATGAGCCGGAAATAACAAAAGCGTCTGAAAATGTTGTTAAGGTATACGATGAGGATATTAACAAGGATTTCATGGCTCAAGTTAATGCTTATGCTTTAAAGGTTAAAGGTAAAGGTTGTTTTAAAGGTATGAAAAATCAGAAAAATGGAGAAAAAGGTTGGAATAAAAGTAAATTTTAGATTTTGATTTAGTAAATTCTTTTTCAGACGTATTTACAGTTTGTTTGTTATTTTGCACGCTCCCTGTTACAGTTTCATCTTGAGGATCATTTTCAAAACTAAAAATAAATAAAAAGTAATTAAGAAATGCAATTTGAGTCAAACCAGACTGTGATTTATCTGTACTAAGTATAGAAAATTTAGAAATGTGGAATTAGATATAGATGAAGATGAAATTATTCGTATATATTCCGTGCTGCAAAGTCAAGAAATATGGCATTATAATTTACACGTTGAAGATATAGGTAGATAGTTGTATACAATTTTGGGTGGATCGATACATTTTGTAGTACTAAAATGATGTGAAAAAGTGTTAGGTTTTACATGTTATTTAGATATTACGTTTTATCCTTAGTAATTAATTGTTTTTAAAATTTTGCACAATAAAACGAATATTTTAAACAGCTAGGAAACAGTAAATTCACAGCCTCATCTAGAAATAAATTTAGGGAGGGCAAAATCCAAACATGAGTCTCTTTAGAGGGAAATAACATCTGTTTTGGAATGGGGGGAGCAGCTGCCCGCTTGTGCTTCTCCTGGATAATACTATGTTACATAATTTGATAGATTTCATTTTCCCCTGGGCGGCACCCTGGTAAGCTACGCCAGTGGTGCACTTTCACCCTTCAGAATGTATAAAAAATCTAAAAAATTGTGTTGCTTTGCCCCAAAAGTTCAAATATAACAAACCTTGGTAGAATTCGATTTGCAACACTGCAAACATAAGAAGTTTGTAATTTTCGTGTAACAATTTAGGTAGATTGTATAACTTTGTGAGTTATTAGCTTTTTATTACTATAAAAAGGATAAGCAAATTAAAGATGAAATAAAAAATTTAAATCAATGGGAAGTATTTTTTAAAATTCGGCGACATTTTTAGTTTACACTCAAAATGTGGGAGAGCTAAATCTTCGATCGCTCGTCACGCCGAGTCCTGAATATCGCACAATGTACCTTTTCTTACAAACGACAAACACACATAATTATATCATACATACTCTGTGTACGCTAATAATCACAGAACGATAGAATAATTGGATATTATCTCTGCCTCACGGTTATAACTCAATACAATATCCGGAAAGGATGGAGTGTCACCAGTGGTAGTTACTACTATACTAAGAAAGAACATCTAAAACAATAAGACATTCTGCATTCCATGAAATATACCAGCGACTGAAGAGGGGTTCAATCTTAGGACGGCTGATAGTTACAAATGAATGTTTAAACCACCATGCCGAACACTCTGGCTCTCGCCGGGTTGTAGTAACGCTTGACGTATTTTAAAATAATTGTATACACATTTTTGGAAGCATATTTTACCAATGCTTTGTTTCATTATTCAAAGTGGTTGTCAGATTTTGCATTAAGATTTGGTCTGGTCTATTTCGTAAGTTGTAAATAAAATAAAATAATGTTATACATTTCACTGAGACCAATAAAACTCCTTGGGATCCTAGAAGGCGTGGCCTCGTACATTTCCTGGGAATTTAAATACCGAAATCCAAGCCGCGCCCCCTAATCTAAATCCTAAATCAGAGACAAGTCCCCACATGAGGTGTGAATTTATACATGGTTGGAGTAAGGTTGATGATCAGCGTAGCCAAAGTGGCTACGTAGCCACCGTAGCCAGCGTAGCCATCGTAGCCCGCGTAGCCATCGTCGCCATCGTAGAATAGGTCGTAGCCATCCACTCAGAGTGCGGAGCCATAGTAGCCATCGTAGCGTAGCCAACGTAGCCATTGTAGCGTAGCCATCGTAATAGCCAACGTACTGATGTGAATTTATAACACATGGAAGGTAGCCGACCAGATATGAGCCAGCAGACCCAAAAAAACAGAACATTTAGGCTCCTGAGCAACCCAATTACGTCCTAATAATCTAGTTCCATGCCCCTGCTTGTAAAAAATATGTCATCGGCGTAACTCCCCAGTGACACAATTTTCAAAAACATATGATTCGTTATACAGGTTGTTTCGTAAGTAACACGAAGTTTTCAAAAATTAATTAAATTAATATATCTCATAAACCAGACAGAGTTATGATTTGATATAATAATTAAATAGCATCAGAAAGAGGAGACTTCAGCGTGCATTTTTTTATATGTGTTGTACAACTTTGATAAGTTTAAGGGGTCCGGATAAGGCTTCATATAAAATGGTCCTCCATCGTGTTAAAATCAAAGTCAATATTGCTTTGAACTGATGTAGATCATGAAACAAACAGAATTATGAGTTGGAATATATATCATCCGAAAGACGAGACTTCAACGGTCATTGTATGGGTTATCTAACTTTGAAAATTTAATGTGGGTTAAATAATTGCCTTAGAAAAATGAGTCGGTGACATATATGTTGCCTACTCAAATCACAAAGAAAACAAAACATGGAATCGGCCGGACACCCCATATTTGAAAATGAACGCTAAAGTCTCTCCTTTCGACTCAAATGATAACTCTTGTAAATAAGATATTAAATTTTGAAAACTTCCTAGTGACTTACGAAATACCCTGTACTATGACTTGGGATGGGAATTGATTTGGAGGACTTCGAAGATTATCCCCGGACCTAATGAATACAGCATGAGCATGATTCACCCTATCGTATGCTCCTAGCTGTAAAAAAAATCGCCGTGGAGAAATGCTTGGGGGAAGGAGTAACCTTTTTTGTAAAAATCTTTGTCAAAAGAATGAAACATACCTTTTTATACAATATACCATTAATTCTACAATGAAGATAGTAATAACTAGAGGTGTAAACGAGGCGACCCAACTGGTTGTCCTCTCGCTCGAACACGTATTCGAGCGAGTTCGGGAAACAAGTACAATTTTGAGTCGGGTTCGGGCTAGACATGTACAACGGAGTCATTGTATATATTTTTAATGGAACTCGAGACGATTGAGAAATATTTAAAATACCTATAAATATCATTGATTAATCGTATGTAATGTAAAAAAAATTGAGTATAGGGCTTGAAATTTTCGAGTTCTAGCGAGTTCGGGCGGGTTCAAGCTTAAACGTTCCTAGTTCGGGCGGGTTCGAGTTGGAAAACATTTGCCCGTTTACACCTCTAGTAATAACCAAGTAATGAAAATTTTGATTTTTATTGTCAAGAACAGTGGAGGATAAAAGATTTTCCGGGGGGTTGAAACACCCCTTAGTAATATACTTTCAAATATATACTAACTATATACACTAGAAATCACATTGAATAATTTCGAGATTTTTCTTCCAAAGCTATATACCGAAATGGATTTCAGGAAACGAAAAATGCGAATATGTAATTGTAATACACAGAAGGCTGAAATTGCGCGTAGCGTGACGCCATACATCAATCCTTGGAAGTCCCCCAAATAAAATATAAATTAGGACCAGTGGCGCATTTAGGGGAGCTCAGGCCCCATTCCCCAAATTTTTGAACTTCACAATAGATAAAAACAGGTTTCTCCGAAAATACCAAAAAGGAGGTTTGCTAAATTTTTTGGCACTACACACGAAAAATGTTTGTCAAGCCCCCTCCAAATGTGTGACCTGTATACGCCCCTGATGAGGACGTATAATTTTCACAAAGTTTTTTGCAAATGATACCCCCCTTCGCCAGGCATATCTCCACGACAATTTTTCTGCAGCAAGGGACATAACATTGGGTCATGCTGTATTCATGTGGTTCGATGATAAACATTGGAAGTGCCCCAAATCAATGAGATGAATGCGCGTGTCATTGTTTTGCAAAGCTAGTTTTTACAACTAGCGACATAGGCTCATGCTGTACTCATTGGGTTGGAGGATAAGAATTGTAAGTCTTCCAAATAAATTGGAAAATAGCACCTGTCATTATTAAGTCTTTTGCAAATGGTTAACCATTCCCCCAAGCATTTCTCCACGACCATTTTTCTACAGCTAGGGGCCATTGTCATTCATGCTGTATTCATGGGGTTCGGGGATAGTCGAAGTCCCCCAAATAAATTCAACATTCCCAAGTCATAGTGTAACGAGTCATATGTTTTTGAAAATTGTGCCACTGGGGAGTTACGCCGATGACATATTTTTTACAAGCAGGGGCATGGGGCTAGATTATTAGGACGTAATTGGGTTGCTCAGGAGCCTAAATGTTCTGTTTTGGGTCTGCTGGCTCATATCTGGTCGGCTACCTTCCATATGTTATAAATTCACATCAGTACGTTGGCTATTACGATGGCTACGCTACAATGGCTACGTTGGCTACGCTACGATGGCTACTATGGCTCCGCACTCTGAGTGGATGGCTACGACCTATTCTACGATGGCGACGATGGCTACGCGGGCTACGATGGCTACGCTGGCTACGGTAGCTACGTAGCCACTTTGGCTACGCTGATCATCAACCTTACTCCAACCTTTATACATTTCCTGGGGATTTTTAATACGTAAATGCAGGCCGGCATAGCTGCTTATTTTTTCTCAGTCCTCAACTTATAGTCTTCTCCTTGGAATTTAAATGGTAATATCCAATTCATATTAAAATTATGTCGAATTTGATGTTGAATTTTGTCGTTTAACATAACTTGCTTACATTACTAACTGCATTCAGTGCATTCTTTTCGGTACATAAAGTTTCTATATATTTTATTTTACATAAAATGATTACATTATTACAGAATACTATTACAGTGTATTATACTATTATTCTAATAGAGTTGTGTAATTATATGGCAGAGTACAATTCATTTAATTAAAGCACATCCGGTGAGTGCATTAAATTACAAGGCTACAAAAACGTTACTCTCTGAGGCAATCCCTACACTTTATAAGGGGCTATGCATATGTGACGTCTGCACTTTAGTGGAGGGTGGGTCTGGGTAAACATGGCAAAACTGGACTAGCGGAGGGATCTCGGTTTTTATGACGTCTGCACTAAGACTGCATAAAAATTCGCACGAATTAGGATTATTTTTGAACCCAATTAGCTCAATATTTTACGTTACGCGCAATTATATTTCATACAAGGATGACCGATGTACATAATATATTTCTTTAATAGAAAAGTGAACTTCGTTTAACTTTCGTCCTACGTAATGAATACTTTGGTAAAAATAAATGCATTAATGTAAACAGAAAAAAGCTGTGACTATTAAATAATTGCAGTCGCTTTTAGTAGTTCTTGCAAATATCATCTTTTGTCCATGTTTAGCAAATTTTCATCTACCACAGTTACTAAATAATTTTAATTAACTTCTGAATTGCCAAATTTTCAAAATAATGGTCATAAACTTGTACAAAAACAATTTATTTCATTACTGATTTTAACAATTGAAATAAGAATGGAATTTGACTTTAATTAACCTTAAGGGTATTATGCCACCTATTTGGTTTTTTTCTCAGATTAAATTATTTCCTCGGCATGGTAATTAAATTCAAAATTGGGCGGTTTACTATTGAAGCTAAAATATATATGCTCTTTCAAAACCTCGTTCTAGTTTTTCAAAAAAATATAATTTATAAAAGTTACTCAAAAATGAATTTAAAATAATAAGATATCATGTAATAACTTATACAGTTTTCATTTTCTTGAAAACATAAAAGCATGTTATGAAAGATCAAATATTTAGTTTCAAAAGTAAACCAATTTTGTATTTATTTTTCATTCCGGAAGTGTTAAAGGTTTGTATGACACTTTTTTATTTGCTTTAAATAATAAATAATTTCCACGAAATATAAAAATCATTCAAAATTAGAAGCTTTACTTGTGAGGCAAAATACTTGCTCTTATATAAGTTGTTTTTAGATTTTCGAAAAAAGAAAAGTGTAAAAGTTATTTAAAATGAAATCTAAAATGAAGCTAGAAATAACAACATGTAACGAAGTACATTAATTTATTCTCCATTCCGGAGAATTCATTTAATCTTTGAAAATGCCAAGTAGGTGGCACGCCACCTTTAATAAATAATATGATGTGTATTAGTATTAAAATTTTTTATATCTCGATAGGGGGATTGATAATTTTTGTATGCCGTTTGTGCAGTGTGTGATTTTATGACTTTACATACAACGGTGTTGTGGGGGTCTAAAAAACGCCCAAAATTTCGGACGTTATAATGCATGCACGCTTCCTAAACAGACACATGCCTATACTTTATATACATTAGTTATAATGTTATTATACATCCTGATCAGCATAGCATACATATAGAGTTGATGAGTTATTCAGTTATTTAATCATCGCAATACAAAAGCAGAAATGAAAAGAATAATTATGTGCCCGTGGTATCATTGTAAGCATCATTGTAGTATAATTGTGTATAGAGAATGTATTTTGTCTGCAGTCTATTTATGATGCATTTGTATCATGGCCGTATTGAGCAGGTAGCGAAGAGGGCAATTCTCGCTCATAACATTGTGAAAAGAACTAATTGTAAGTATGTTTTGTCCAAAAAGCCGTTTTTGTCGTTTTGCACTTCCGAAATGGAATACTAGATATCACCATGATTTTTATAGATGTATAATATTAAATAATATAACAAAATATAATAGAGTAGGCGTATGGGAAGTTTTTCAATGAAATTCTATTTAAAAACATTTAAAAACTTAATGATGAAATGATTATAGTTCTATTATAAACACCATTTTCTAATTTAAATATAGGAATCACAGCAGGGGATTGAACAAAAAATGTAAATTACATTAATACTGTGATCAGGTATTTAATCATTAGTTTTGAACTGTTATATTTTTGTGGATTCTAAAATTTCAATATTGCAGTAGAAGGGGCAATAATTATATATGCACATTGACCATTGAAAGCCCATTCGATGGTAAGCATTTTAACCATTCCAAGTATTACCATGTCTAAGAACCTACGATTCAATTATATTAGCTAAACCGTACAGTTGAATTTTACTGTAAACTTTTTAGCTTTAAAATTTGTTCACGAGCAAATGAAAATACAACATGAAAAAGTGTTTGTGTTTTACTCTTCGAAAGGGCGGTCTAATAATTGGAATGCTCCAAATCGTAAGTTTTTAATAATAATTCATTCAACACTTTTGTACACTTTTATTATGCGTGTAATTTATTCATAAATGCAGGTAATATTTTATTTTAGAAAGGAGCAATACTAGGAGCAATTTTTTGGTTAGCTTTTGTTTTTGCAATTTTGCCATATTCGTTAACAAAAATTACGGAAGCACAGAATAATATCAAAACGCAAAAATTAAAATTGGAAGCGAATAATAATATTTCTAAAATTGAAGGAAATGCAACTGCTGTTCCTTCAAATATAGACATTATGAAGCAAAAGGAAATTATGTTAGATGAAATTCACCATAAATTGGTTAAAGGTAAGTTTGTGTATTTTATCCTACTCAAATCTATTTTTGGTTTGGCATTTCTTCAAATTATTTCTTTACATTTAAATCAGTAAAATAAAGTAAGTATTTTTAAATTTTAAAACTGGTACCAACACGAAGTAATTATAATTGGGCATTGAAATTTTTTACAGCCCAACATCTGCACAAATATTTCACCCCAGTCTTCTTGGTCCATTGCGTGCTTGCACTAATTTTTGCGTCCATTTTGATACATGGCATTCGTCAGGTAAAATAAGCATTATAAAAAAACCCATTTGTTGTTTGTGTTATAATACAAACATTTAATTTTGACGAGATTTTTTTTTTAAATTAGAAAGCAACTCGCCTCCTAAAAATTTGGATTGTTTATCAAGCTGCAATAACGGTGATATCCGTTTGCATTTCCATTGGATATTACTGCTATGCCGGCATCAGTGCTAGTGTTGTGGATATTTTTCAAATAATTTTTGCCTTTGTTCTCGTTCCAGCAGTGAGTGGTTTTGCAATCAAGGTTGTTAGTGATCTTTCAAAACAAATGCAACAACAACCAATGGTGAAGCCATATAATACTTTACCAATCAGATAGTTTGTAAATAATTTGGCAATACTTTCCATCAATAAATCAACTACTGTTATCTTGTAGTACGTAATACCAAAAAATAGTCTCATGAATACTCGGTTCTAAGATTGATACTTACGTTTCTAAAACCCTTTTTGGAATATATCTTCAGTTTTTTATTTCTGTAACCGGTACTTTTTTATTGATCCTGTCGTTTAATATGTATTGAAGCTTCATTGGAGGAAGTTGTTATCAGAGCATTGTAATTTTAATTGTACAATTATAAGTGAGATCTGTAGTCATTTTGCATGTGTTACCAAATACTAGGGAACAACAAAGCAAAAAAGCATTCCTTTTACCTTTTTTTAATTTTGGTACCTAACAAATTCAAAAATGGCAATGCCTCTTTTTT
This sequence comes from Pogonognathellus longicornis, assembly GCA_034694085.1. NCBI lineage: Eukaryota > Metazoa > Arthropoda > Collembola > Entomobryomorpha > Tomoceridae > Pogonognathellus > Pogonognathellus longicornis. Next base: position 9,072 of record JAQFYB010008142.1, read on the forward strand.
TGCTTTTTACAGAAAATAGCGCACAGATTCATGTTTAGGAGAATTCAGAGTTGAGAGTGTAGTAAAGAGTGAGTGAAAGATTCGTGTTGAAATGTTGACAATACATAGTAGCTAGTAGACATCGCCAACAGAATGTTCTGGCAAAAGCACTGCCCCATTTAAATGTCTACAATAATTTTTTTTCATACTTGTTTCAAGAAATTATATCAAATAAATGTAAAAATAATATGTATCTTTGCTTGGACCAATAAGTGAGGCATTTGTATTATAAAACACTCATGTCGTGTTGTTGGAGTATTAGGTTATTCATAATGTTGCGCCGTGATAACAAAGGTAAAAAAGCAATCATTTTTAAGTTTTTAACAAGAAAAGGCATGCCTTTTGGTTCCCAGTCAAATACCAAGCAAATTGAATCAATTTAGAAAACAAGGCTATATAGTTTAACATGCATCGTTAAAGACTAAAAGAACTAAAATATAAAACATGAGCCCCGTCCGTTCCGAACTCGTTATTCCTCAAGCCCGCTCCGAACCCGATATTTCTCGAGCCCGGTCCGAATCCGATATTTCTCAAGCCCGATCCGAATCCTATATTTCTCAAGCGCCGTCATAACCTGATCCGAACTTTAATGCAGTAGCTACACATCGCAGTAATAGGTGGTGACAAAACAAGATTTGAGATAAAAAACAAAGTATGAAACAATGAAATGCTAATGATTAAAGTTTTTGCTTCCATAATATTAAGCACGGTCCGAACCCGGTCCGAAAAGTTTCGGCTCGAAGCAGCGTTTCAACATATGAAATTCGCAGCCCGAAGCCCGTAAATTACGGGTTCGGACCGAGCCGGTCCGATCGGGTACGTTCCCATCTCTAGTATATATTAATGTTTGCAAATTGTTAATCATGAGCAACGCTGTAGTAAGATTAAAAGATGAATGACATCAACAAAAAAGGAGACTCTTTGTCTTTGCATTCAGAATGAAATGTACATCCGTCTGT
>JAQFYB010008143.1:0-10069 GCA_034694085.1 Pogonognathellus longicornis
GTTGTACACGCCAAAGGAGCTGGTATACTAATCTGACATTTTTTATTAGACTTTGAAATGACAATGTACCTAATTAAGTTTCTACTGTAATCTTGTGTATAGGCGCTTTTGGATATTTCGATGTCACTCATGATATCACGCAATACTGCAAAGCCAAAGTCTTTGAAAGGATTGGAAAAAGAACTCCGATTTCCATTCGGTTCTCGACTGTGGGTGGAGAAAGTGGCTCTGCGGACACAGTAAGAGACCCGAGAGGTTTTGCAGTAAAATTTTACACTGAAGATGGAAATTGGGATTTGGTTGGAAACAATACTCCGATATTTTTCATTAGGGACCCAATTTTGTTTCCCAGCTTTATTCACACACAAAAGCGAAATCCTCAGACCCACTTAAAGGTTAGTTCACTAAAAAGATTTAGGTATATGATTTACCACATTTTAATTGTTTACTAGGTATATGGGAAAAGACAATTATATTTTATACTGCTTAAATATTTCAACATGTATAAGCGTCATAATTATTGGATGCTTAAAAATCAGCCATTTTTCCAACTGTTATTTGGAAGCTGGTACACAAAACACTTTAAACAAATTCAAATGATTGTACTGTCATAAGTATTTGCAAAGTTTTATCATATATCTATACTGGACTAATTGGAACTATCTACAAACTGTTAGGTCAAAGAGGAACTCTATACGCACGACATGCTGTAGCAGGTTTTACAGATGCCTCTAGCACACAGCACACATCCATCAATCATTCACTTGACTTATCTCAGTTACAAGTACAATTATTATAATACATCGCAGTAAAGTAAATTATAAAGTAGTTTCTAATATAAGAGAATGATAGTGCTGAATTGGCACGAATGGAAGCAAGTGCATCGACACATTAAATTTCACTTTCTCATTTAAAGTTAAAACAAATACCTAATAAATGATACAAATGCGCAATCCGCAAGTTTGCATAAAATACGTACCCAGAGAGTACTACTCGTATTATATTATGTACATACAGGGAAAGGGAAGTATCTGTTAATAATTAATTTTAATGCGTTCATCCTCGTTGTTAATCTTAGAGCTAATAATAGCTGATAACTTAACAACAATTAATAATTTAAATGAAAGAAAGGTCATCGATTAAGCTGACACCGTGATTTTTGAATTGAATGCAGGATGTGGACATGTTTTGGGATTTTATAACTTTGAGACCTGAGACGACACATCAAGTGTGTTTCCTATTCTCAGATAGAGGACTGCCTGATGGATATAGACATATGAATGGCTATGGCTCCCATACATTTAAAATGGTCAATGACCAGGGAAAGGCTGTTTACTGCAAATTCCATCTGAAGACAGACCAAAGCGTTAAGAATCTTCCTGTAGAAAAGGCGCACAAGTTATCCGCGGACGACCCCGATTATGCTATTCATGATTTGTATAATGCAATTGGAGAACAAAAATATCCATCGTGGACAATGTACATCCAGGTGATGTCATTCGAAGAAGCAGAGAAATTCAAGTGGAATCCATTCGACTTGACAAAAGTTTGGCCTCATTCACTGCATCCATTAATTCCTGTCGGAAAGCTTGTGCTGGACAGGAATCCGACAAATTATTTTGCTGATGTTGAACAAGCAGCTTACAGCCCTGCAAATATGGTACCTGGTATTGAACCTTCACCCGATAAAATGCTACAGGGACGATTATTTTCGTATACTGATACTCATCGTCACAGACTAGGACCTAATTACCCGCAGATACCTGTAAATTGTCCACTCGGAACGATCAAAATGCGAAACTATAAACGTGATGGCAATATGAGCCATGACACACAACAAGTAAGGTTTCATTATTTTATGTATAAAGTGTGTACATTAAATGTTGAGTGTTAATTAATCAATCGAAATGTTTTTGTTTCAGGGAGGGGCTCCAAATTATTTCCCAAATAGTTTTCACGGACCCAAGGAAACAATGGATGCTGATTCTAGCACATACCACGTTAGTGGAGATGTGCAACGTTATGACACTGCAGATGATGACAATTTTTCGCAAGTTGATATGTTTTGGTCAAAGGTTTTACAAGTTGACGAGAGAAAGCGACTTGCTGACAATATCTCTGGACATTTGAAAGGTGCTCAGCCTTTTATTCAAGAAAGAGCAGTTAAGAACTTTTCACAGGTTAATCCTGAATTTGGCCGCTTGATAAGAGAAGGACTTACAAAAAATGGAAGAACTAATGGATCCATGACACATTATCAAAGCAACGCAACTTCTTATAAACATAATTCTCATTTGTAAAATACTTTAATATCCTTCTGAATGATTGCATTTTCTAAATAGTAAATAGTATACAACTGATTATCATTATTCCTCTCTTTGAGTTTAGATAGTTAGTTGCTACTAATTTGAAGATATGGGTTAAATGATATCATTTTGATTTTTATTCATAATTTAATAAAAAGGTCAGTAAACTTGGTATGCGTGTAATTTCAAATCAGAAAAAATATTCATTATGAAATTTTGGGTTTTCAATATTGTACTATATATACCTATATAACATGTACTGGAAATAATCAAAATGTTGTATCCACGTATTTAAAATAACAATGAAAGCACAAATAAATAATTTTTGAACCTTCCATTAAGTGAATAATAAGCATCTATAAGTGAATGCTTGATTGCATTAATTCGATATTTGGGTGCTCATTTTTAACCATCAAAAACATTAATTCTGGCAATACATAAAAACTATGGTAGCATAAACTTCTTCTCTAAGGTCTTCTGTACATCTCACAGAAAACAACTAATTGATGTCACTCCATTTATGGAAGCGCTTGCATTAATTTTGGACAAGAAAAAGATAAAAATGAGGTGTATTGCGTCAATTTTCATTCAATCATTGAAATAAAATGCGCCAGTATACATTATTTGAACGGATGTACAGGATTAATCCTTAATTTATTTAGTTTTTTGTATAGAATCTTTTTGCAAGTTCAGAAAATATAAATTTTATCTAAATCGATTGAGAATTAAGGGGTCAAATGTTAATTTGAATAATAAAAGTAGAAGGAACTCGATGTAATGGTGGCATTTTTACTTTTAAGCTAGATTTCCTTTTCCATTTAATGCAAAACATTCTAGGACAATTTGTCTGAAGACAAAGTTGGGAAGGAGTTTGGTTGGGATAGTTTTGCCAACCATTATTTATCGGAGTCCAAAAATGAGCAGATACAACGGTCGAGGCTATTTCGTCTATAGATTGAATACTAGTATTATAAGTAGAAATGAAATGTTTACTGCATGCAAAACCTTCCACGATTCAATTTTACATGCTACCTCTTAATTTTCAACCGATTTAGATGAAATTACATTTTCTAGACTCTTCAAAAGATTCTCTTCAAAAGACTGGAGTTCCTACGTTAGAAACCCTTGGGGTAAGCTGACAATCATATATCCAACCTTGTGCATGTGCTTATTATTAATTAATCTTAATTTTATATCCAACTGCGCAAATATAAATAAAATAATTTTATTCAAGCATTTGAAAATCATCTGACTTACATTATATTTCAAAGACGTTTGTCATAAATATAAATAAATCACATTCGAAAAACTGGATTCCGTATTGGTTCAGAGCGGACCGGATTAAGATATTGCTGGCTTAACATTCTTAGACTTTCAGCAACTGTCTGTTAAGACAAAAACAGTCACAAAATTAGTACACTCAAAAACTACAGTACAATTCTATGAAAGGCATTGTAATATTTAAGTTCTTACTGCTCTGGTTGATTGTGGAAGAAGTACGTAATCTGTTAGCAAGTTGTGAGCGGCGTAAAAAGCATTTGTTACAATTTGAGCACCATTTTCGTCTGTTGTATTTGTCATGTCAAAAGAAGATATTTTGGACGATGGCCACATAAAATGGAGATTAGGATATAAAGCTGGTCCACACTGCAAAAGGGTGTTGTAGTAAACTACCATTATTTACTTTATTGACACTTTCTACAAATTCTACATGTGAGTAATAACCACAATAAACGAAACCAATGGATTTAAGTACAAAAGCTTCATACCATTAATAAGTAGTCATCTTGGTAGCAGGCCGACAGAGTAATGGCTATTTTAGGAATCGTTACTGTCGACAAAGTTCCACACATTTTTCCACGATCTTTCAAAACCACTGATTTTATACTCTGATCTAATGATAGCTGCTGGGCCATCGGAAGAGAGTTCTGTAGAAATAATAATGGCGTGTTTCGTCGGTTGCATAAATTCATGAAGTGACTAGCCTTTTGTGCTTCTGCAGACAAAATATGATCTGTATTCGCTAAAATTCCCACCATCATTCTGAAATTTTTTAAAACATGATTACGTAATACTGCAATGTTTCCTCTATTTACGTATTGGTCAATGTCTGATAGCAATATATTTAAATGTTTAAGCAGGTATGATTATGATTTTTATACTATACTTACCCTTCTATGTAACCAGTTCCGGCTATTAAACCAGGACCGTAAAACGCTTTAAACTCTTTAAATGTGCTTCCGTCTAAAATTGCAGACAAAATGGAATATATTTCAGTCTTCTCCAAATGCTCTTTGGCACCAAGCTCTGAAAGTTTTGAAATATATTTTTAGCATTGAATTAATAGGTTTAAAAATGTATACAGAAGAAAGTTTTCACCTTCCCAACAAATGTTTTGTTGCTTAGGCTCAACAAAACATGATTTTGGCTCCACTTTATTCATATTCAGGGACTCAACAATATCCCTACACATTTGGAACGCTTCGTGTTCATCTCTCGCAAAATAGTCAGTGTAACCACTCACACTACATAATATATGTAAGCAAAAGTTATTATTCGCCAATAATAATTGAATAATTTATACGTCTGATATCGGACATGTTTTATACAACTTTTGAAAATAGTCAAATAAAATAATGTGCCCGTTAATGCAAAGATTATTATTGATTAGCTTTTTTCAAATCATCCATACAATCAATTCAACTGGAGCAGATTATAATAATTTGTAAGAAAAAATACCTCGAGTGTAAAAATCCTCCACCTAAGTCTTCATCTGATATTATTTCTCCAGTTGCCGCTTTGACTAAAGGAGGTCCAGCAAGAAATATTTTGCCAATTTTATCAACTATGATGGTCTCGTCGCACATAGTGGGAGTATAAGCTCCACCAGCTGTACAACTTCCGGCAACAACTGCTATTTGATGAATTCCCTTAGACGACATAACTGCTTGATTGAAGAAACCTCTCCCTCCATGTTTTTTGTCAGGAAATATTTCTGACTGTGTCACAAAATAAATATTTTAGTGTACCTTGTTTAAGTTTTACGAGAATAAAGATGTACGAATTTAAGATACCTGCATTGGAAGATATGCCCCCCCTGAATCGGGTATATAAATACATGGCAAACGATTTTCATCAGCAATATCTTGACCCCGGAGTGATTTGGTAACAGTGATAGGAAAGAATGTTCCGCCTTTGACAGTTGCATCGTTGCCTCCAATCAAACAATAAATACCACACACCTTTCCAATCCCTAATAAAATCAATTATACAACTTTAATCACTGAATGCAAAAAACTAAACTAAAACAAACCCAAAATTGGTATTATCTATTATTGACCTTGAATATTTCCAGCTGCTGGAACGTCCCCGTATATCATATCAAAACCAGCCAATCCACCGATTTCAAAAAACTGTGTTCCAGGATCTATGATGAAATTGATTCGGTCTCTTATTAATATCTTTTTGTTTGTTTCTACATGGCGAGCAATTCCTCGTGGACCACCTTCAGTAAAATAAAATAATTTTATTTTGCATCCTTGTTCACTGCACATTCTTTATTGTGTGTCTACCGGGCACCGGGATATACGCAGCTAATGTGATATAGCTTTTGGGTATTGCGGAACATCAATGTCATCAAGCTCAATTTTGAAAGTTTTAAGGAATTTAAAAAAATATATTTATTTTTCGAAAACTGAACCTCAAAAATTCGTATGTTTTGGCAGTTTGTTCAGAATTTACTGCTTAAAACGACTGTGAAGTTAGTTATCCAGAAAAAAATTATTACGACCTAAGAAAATTCCAAATCGTCGTAAGCTCTTTCAATTTTCCCGTTTTTTTGCGCAAATCACAATAAATTTTTTAGTATGGCAGTTATGTTAGCACTACATGTGTCAAATCAATTGAGAATTGCTTGATCGTTTGATGAGTATAAGGTTTGATGCTCTGCAATGGCCGGAATATAGCACAAACAATGGTATATAACATTCAGGGATCTCGAAAAATTTTCTTCCAAAGTACCGGGGGGAGGCAGGGCCATCTTCTAAGTTTGGGACTGGGGGTACAAAGATGACCGGAGGAAGGGGGGGGGGTGAGCAAGGTCGACCTTCCAAGTTGGGGGCGGGGGTTTGCTTTTGGAGGGTTTTTTTGCAGCAAAAAGGGTCGTGGTTTTGGATCTGTCATGTGTAAAGTGCGGCGGTACTCAGGTATCGTGTTTTTGAGATCTGATTAACATTATTAGCAACATTTATATGAAAAGAGACCTTGTGTGATATTTTTCTGAATTATCTTTTTTTCATTATAAACAAAAGCAGAAAGTTTCACATTTTTTAAAAATAAAACCCAAAAATTTGGACGACGAGAAGTATTTCTTAAAATTCGTCTAAATTTTTAGTTTACACACAAAATTTAGGAGACCTCAAACTTTGTGCGCTCCTTTCGCAAAAATCCTGAATATCACACAAGGTCCCTTTTCTTAAAAATTAACACATATTATTACTCATCATCAATCACTTTAGGATTAAGTTAAATTTTATCAGTATCACATCTTACCTCCTTCGACGGAAGATTTGTTCAAACTGTTGTACTTGTTCAAAATTTCTTGATATTCTGCCATAGCTTCGACACTGGGTTTTTCTGACAGGTCCTGATTTATTGGTAGTTGTTGTGAGAAAAATCCTTGGGACATCCGTCGGTTGTCAAAGGTTCTCCTTCTAGTAATAATAAAATTTAGGTATAATGACGCCTGGAGAAAAACAATAAAACTGATACTTGAAACATATACATTGAAGATTGAAGTAAAGGTGAAAGACTTTACACCGGACGGAAAATGTTTGCTCTATGTTGGTTAAAACTGTCAATAGTTGAAATAAAATACTACAAAATAGATTCAAATAATATAAAATGCTAACCGGATTATCTTCAGATAAATGTGTGATGATCTGAGTTGAAATAAATACATGTCCTATTTTGTATTTTTGATTATTGGTAGAAATTAATGTAAAAATTCCAGCTATTTTGATATCATTACGTTATTACATGTGACATTAACTGACTTAAAATAATAAATCACATTCCCGATCGTTGAACGTCACCAGTCACACAATCAACACCATTAATTTTAATCAATACCGTTGCACTAAACCAAATATAGAAATATACAGTCAACAATTTCAATAAAAAGCTTTCATAAATACTCTATGATGTATTTATAAATGATGATTTATGATGGCACCAACAAGTAAAAATGTACACTGCTTCTATTTTACTCATTGCATCTTTCAAACAATTCAGATTTCAGACATCAGAAGATTCAATTGTCAATGTTCATAAAAACACAAGATATTGCTATTGTATTGTATTCTTTATTTCTAGTACTTCACCTATTCAGTACAATTAAAACAACCTTATATATATAGAAATTAGTGATAAATCGATAAGAAACAATAACGGTAACCGAACGACACTTGTTGCCCATTCATGATTGGTCATTTCTGAAGATGACATAGAATTAGGATTGTCTGTAGTCTGTACTTTCCCTAGAAGTCCAGTAATACTAATACTCGCCAGAATTCTGCTTATATTTAAACAGCCGATTCCTGCCCGCTTCTATTTTCACTGCAGGGTATATCCTCATCACGGATACGGATACCTAGACTTGTTTACATGGCGCACTCAGATTTAAACAAATCTAGCTAGACTTACTAGACTAGTATCTGTGATGAGAATTAGAGAGTTGCCTGGGCATCACACACAATTTGCTTGATATTTTAAACATTTACGTATTGTAAATCTTAATTTAGAAGAATGGCAAAGAAGAAAAGCACACATAGGTCTAAATCACCCAACGCACCAACATGTATATAGAGTTTCTCGTTAAACTAGGTCTAAATATCTATGGTTCCAGACATTATTTGATTAGCCATGATTTGATTCCGGGGGGGGGGGGAACTCAAAACATGAGGTATGTATCAATAAATTTTGGCAAAAATGAACATAATATGCATAAAATTAGCGCGAAGCGCGAAAATGTTTTCTCGCATCGTGAATATCGTGTGCGATTGGATTACTGATTAATGTGTACAGTGTACGGTGATAGACTGGGTTACTGGGTTTATTAAGGGTACGTTGTACGTTTAATAACGGTAATAATAGATAGTTAGTATGAACGTAAAAATTACGGGTGTATAGAATTAAGAAATAAGTAGATAATGTCAATTGGGGGATTCTCATAATACACCACTTTTGACCCCGAAATGATGTCTTTTAATTGTAGTAGTGGTTTCCCATAGTAATACATACGAATAACTCATTTAAAGTTCACTTTTTTGCAATTTTTACCCCAGGAGGTAAATTGAGATTGGTTCTCCAAATGGGGGGTAGTGTTGATCTAGCATTTTTAAGCTGTTCATCAGGTCATTAGGAGTTGATTGATACCCTACTTGTACCTGTTTTGACCTATCTTGTCTATTTTACAGCCATTTATATCTAAAAAAAAGGACAAAAATGCAAACTTGGACCCTATAGAACTGGGGTACCTGGGGGTCATCGGGTCTTCCTTCCCTACTCAAACTAGGTCAGGAGACATGTAGCAATCACATATTAAAGTTTGGGGTATTTCATAGGTCCATGAAATTTCAAGCCATTCCGTTCGTCCGTCTTTACAGAAACTTATGGCACTTTTATGGCGAAATAACCCCTTTGGGGGATCACTTGCCCTAGTGCCCTGCCACTAGTAGATACAGCATCGGTTATTGGCTCATTGACTGTATCAGACTGTATGGTTTATTAACTAGTGCTTGGATGCTAATCTTTATAGATGAAATAACAACAATTTTAATACACATGTTTACACTAACAATAAGATATTATTAATATCGAGATTTAAATAACTTAATGGATATCATTTAATATCATAAACAATTAATAACAAATTGTTATTTACATTTCTTACCAATGGTTATTGGTATTAGTCGCTTCGATATTTGCAGGAAGCAAGAAATAACACTAGGTGTGGTGTAGGTACTATGTAAGTTGAGTATGTATGATGAACTCTGATGAACTTACTTCATAAACTAACTACTTTTACTCGTTTATTATGGTAATTTGAGGGAGGAATTTATAATATTAACCAATCAACACATTATACAATACTTCGTATTCTAACAATTTATTAATATTATATCATTGTATAGAATCAGCTAACTAGCACATTTAATATGGTAACAGTAAGAGTATTTTCGATAACATTTCAAAATCATTCAACATGATAACAACGAGTAATAAATTGTCAATGCAACATTTTTTGTAAATCGTTTTGCTTTATTGCAGCGACCATTTTTTTCAACTTCACCATTTTCTTCAGCTATTTTCATTTAAACAGAAAGTCGGATTTCAAAGAAAATTAAGTATTTGGATAGCTTTATATAGGATCTTATCAATGTAAACTTAATTTTTTTAGAAATTTTAGAAAAAAAAATAAAGTTACATAAATTGAAGGTACAGTATTAAAGTAGTAACCCAATACTAAATTTTTATTGAAATCCGAATTTCCGGTCAAAAGTTATAGCAAGCTGGTGAAATTAAAAAAAATGGTCGCTGCAAAGCCCTAAGAAGTTATATTAACACCCCTAATAAAGTAAATCAAAATCATAAATTTAAACATATTATTGCTATTTTGTAATTATACAAAGAGTATAGAAAATGCTATTTTTGCCTAATAGAGAGAAGTCATTACCGCTTTAATGTTGTTTTACGATTGAGCA
>JAQFYB010008144.1:0-10069 GCA_034694085.1 Pogonognathellus longicornis
CTGACTCTTACCTTAGCAGTTATCGTAATTAATATTACTTAATTGTTATCATACATATAAAGAAATATAACCATGTACATGTATGTATTGATGCAAGGGCCGCTGGCCCAAAGCAATAAATATCTATCTATCAATCTAGTCAACGTATAATATTTTGTTCACATTCTATAAGTAGGTATATTAAATAAACAAAGTACTATGACGCATGAAGCTTTTTTTCGTTTGCAATGCAATCTTTATTCAGAGAATTGTTATCTGCAACATCACTGTTTTAATAGTTACAAATTTTTCATTGTTGCACGCTGCATTGCGCATTGAGTGAATGTATATCTAGTATCTTCTTTAAACACGCAATCGTCATTTTAATTGTTTTTATGCAGCTGAAATTCATTTAACACAGAATCAGAGCCTTAAACAGGTACTTTACATTTATAACTTACAAGTACCTTAAGCATTTTTAGCTTTACATTATATAATTATTGTACATAAACTTATTTAGTATGAAACATGAAAAAGGAACTTCTTTCACGCTCACTGATTTGGTTATGTATACATTTCTTTCCAACTTAAATTTTTAAGCGGCTATATATTAGTATGCGTTGTTTATAATATTAATATGACCTAAACCAATGTTTCGTACAAATTAGATCATAATTAATAGAACATGTGTATGTGACAAATTTTGTACGTGTTATTGTAATTGCATTTTTAATTATTGCTACAAAAATATACGGCTACATATAACGGGTTATACTAACCCAGATACTATATGCCTTCGTTTATTTCTAATTGAGTACAAAATAAGCTGAAGGAGCATATAAGTAGTAGAATGAGTATAATATACTATATACAAACATTTTTGACACTATTGTAATTCATGTAATAATGGTACTTGAATTAGTTTGCTTTACACGTATTTGCATTTTGCCATATTTTATGCAAGAAACATTGACGTAATGTTGGTTGCAAGGAACATGGTCACTGAATTCTAAGCAGCGGAACACCAGACTGATTCGAGGGGGGCTTTGGGTACGTAGACTACGTATGTACAAGCTTAGTTAAAATGTTTTGCCAGAGATGAATTCAAATTAATAATGAAGTAGGCAAAATAAACAGCTCCAACCCTTAGCTTTCCAAAATGTCATTTCATCGAAAATTTCATACTTTAATCAAGCAACTTGTTTCGCATGTTAGCATCATCAGGCTATACAAAAAATACATATACATTATATAAAATAAAATATTTTGTATATTAGTATGATTTCAATCAATTGTAATAATTTTAAGTAAGTAAATAGGCCACCAGCAAAACAGACTCAATTACCTTTCATTTACCAAGTAGACAGATATTCAATATTTTTGTGTGATTTGAAGCAAAACAATTTTAACTTTTTTAAGAAGACAATATTTTAGCTACATTGTTCTTGTTGAATTATGATTACTAAATTTAAAAATCAGTATTAAAATAAAATATTTCAAATTGGTGTACCTACATTGTTGTCATGAAATACACATATAAGAAGAAAGGAAGGAATGAAGTGATTACAGTTTTTCCCCGCAATTGTAAATTCGCTCCCTATCCAAGTTCATAATTCATTAAAATCCTAGCTTTGTATAACATGATACTTATTATGTTTGTTTCAGTTTTACCTATTTCGTGTACATAATTAAACTATTAGTTTTAAAGTACGCTACGTGTAGTTTAATGTTACGTATAATATTCTTATATTTTTCGTCTTCACATTTGTCCAGTTCTTCAAGTAATGATTTAATTATAATTGAACCTAGACGAAATACAGAGTTGTAAAATGGAATAACTACATAACAATTAATTGCATTTGTGTTTGTATTCACACTTACATGATTTGCAATATCTATATTGTATTTTAATAAAATTTCAGAGTTGTTTTTGCTAAGAATGTTAATTAATAGATTTCGCTTCGGTTTGAGTAATTGTTGACGTGAAATGGGATATAATTTTTCCAAGGTATCTAATATTAATTTTTCAGGCTACATTCTGATTCTGAATTTTTCTGCTATACATAAACAGAAAATGTTTAAGGTGGATAGGATGATTTGACAAATAGTGCAGAAATTGATGTTTAGACATAGGCTTTTTGAATAGACTTGTCACAATATTATTATTTATGAGTTGTATTTTAACATCGAGATAATTAATACTAATGTCAATGTAATACTAATATTTAAGTTTAAATAGCAGTTTTGAAACTTTCATTTGAAATAGCTCGAGCAGTTATTTATATATTAAAGCATTTATTAAGGCATTTATTAAGTAGCGGGAGCTACTTTATAGAATTGATTTGTGACTCTGCTTGTCTGGGGGTGAACTATTCACATTGTGAAACTCGGTCATATGGCGGAGGACTATTTTTTATAAAGCGTTATCCCGACCAAGGCCGTACCGAGGGGGGAGGCTTAGGGGCTTAAGCCCCCCCGGGATTTCTAAAGTTACACAAGATATTATTAGTATTTTTATTGAGCATGATAATATTCTTATAGGCAATCAATCAATATATAAATACAAATGCGTTTCTCACCAATGCTTGTAGCATAAATCCTGAAAAATAGGTTATTTTCACAAAAAATTACCAAAAATCGCGAAATTTTTCGCGCTACGCGCGAATTTTATGTACTTTTTGATCATTTCCCCCAAATTTACTCAAATGTATTATACAAAAATTGAAAAATTGTTTATATTTCATATGGGTAACAACATTTTGCAATGCATTTCCAGCTAGCCTCCCCTAAAAAGAAATCCTGGGTACGGCCCTGATCCCGACCCCTTAACTTATTAAAGGTATACAACCCATATAATTATGAAAATGAACGTAAAAGTCTCCCCCTTCTATTGATATTTATCGCAAATCATAACTCGTTTTGGTTCATGAGATATTAATTTTTAAAAATTCGTGTTACTTATGAAACAGCCTGTACTTCGGAAATTTGTCCACGTACTAAACTATTTCATGCGAGTCTTTTGGGAAGCCCAATTTTTCATATATTGGAAAATATTCAATTTTTTCAAAAACCACTATGATGTACAACTATATATCTTACATGGTTAGGTTGAATTTCCAATAACTTTATGACGATATTTATGCATATAGATCTTTATTGCTAAACGAAAATGTGAAGCGTCGTATACAAAAACACTAAATTATTAGCTAAGATTTAATCTTTACTTAATCCAAGTGAGGTAGTGAGATTTTGAGGTAGAATTAACTTTAAAATATTAATAATTAAATTAATAATTAAAATATTACATTAGTTATTGCAGTAATAAATCCTTTGACAATTCAGTAATATAGATTATTTATCCAATTTAAAAGTTTCTAATTCTGATTTATAAATGAAATTCTATATTCAATTTATTAATTACATTAAAGTTAGTATTAAAATATAATATAAAAAAGGTTCTAAGGACGATAAAATTGAAATATCTTTTTCTGAATTTTGCTTGGTCTAAACTGTGAGAGGTACATTTCCATGTATTACTGAGGACATTCATCACCATACAAAATTTGATGAGTATCTTTGGGAAATCCCAATTTTTTTGCGTGAAAAATGGTAGTTTTCAATTGTTCGTCTGTGAGTTTAGGATTTTTGGATATTGTTGACCAACCTACTTGTCCATTGGGAAAGCAGTAAATTGCAGAAGTTAGTTTTGTGTTTTCGTCTTGATGGATCAAGTAAATGAGCATATCCTCGTCTGAAAAAATTATTTTTCAATAATGAACATTAGCGTTTTAGACTTCTAAAGAAATAGTTTTCCAACTCATTAAATATGAGATGTGTGTAAAAATTATAAGTGAGCAGTGTAATTATAAATGTAAGTTTATTAATATTATGCACCTACATATACTGTATGTAATTACATTTTTATTGAATAAATATTTTCTTTAATCCGCGTGGACACCCACGTATTGTTAAATGGGGATATAAAAGTAATAAAAGCGTTTTGAAGTATGAAAAATATACAAAAAGGTTCATAAAACTTTCAGATTTTTAAAATCTGTAAAAGAAAAAATGAAGACCTTTTAACCAGGGATGGAATTTTCACAATTTCCCCGGTAGCACGAGCCCCGCCCCCTGCGGGGGCGGGGCAAATTCTTCGATTTCCCTAGGGAAGCCCCGCCCACAATCCGGAATTCCCTGGGGAAGTCCCGCCCCAATCCAGATTTCCCTGGGGAAGTCCCGCCCCAATCCGGATTTCCTTGGGGAAGCCCCGCCCCCTGCGGGGGCGGGGATAAATTTTCCAAATTTTCCCGGTAGCATTGCTAGTGCGCTACCGAAAATTTTCTATCCCTGCTTTTAACACTATTTTTACTCATTCATTTACTATTTTTGTCTTTAACTTATATTTTAAGCCTGTAGGTTAAAAATTAAATTCGAAATCATAAAATGTTGAACGAAAATGCTTTCTACAAAGCATAAAGAGTGCGATCACAATTGTAGCACCGGTTGACGTTAATTGTTTCGTTATTGGATATATAAAATTGTTACGACCTAGTACAATATTAAAAAGCCAACAAATAATAAGATTGTTTTTGATTTTTAATAGAATATTTAAAACCGTATATCAACAAATGTATGGTTGTGAAAATTGAGTGGTGACCTGAATTGTAGTCATTAGTACTACATCAATGCTAAGTATATATTTCTGATTTTTCTAAAGTTGAAATGAGTAGTTTAAAAAAATGAAACCAAACAAAAGTTCAAATCTATTTACGGAATCTGGAGTGGTCCATTTGCGCGTCGCATCTTCGTGTTCCAGGAAAATCCATAGAGTTATTGCATGCCCAATTGGTAACCTGCCCACCATAACCAGTAAGTTGTCCATCTCCAGTTGCATCATCAATTATTAATCTCATGCATGATTCGGAAAAGTCGTCCTTCCGTTTAAGAACCTCTTTTTTGATTAGTTCAGATAAATGGAACTGGGTTACATCATTGCCGATATTGATATACCATCCTTCCGCAGGTTGGTTTTCTTTAAGCTTAATACAAAAATCAAAATTTGTATTGAGTCTGAAATCATTTTAACAGTGCAACATATTGGAAGCATTTAAAATGAAAGTGCAAGAGTAGAAAATCGTTTGAAACGCATACTACTAATAAATGTGTTAATTAGCAATCAGAAATTGTCTATTTCAATGTCATTCTATGATGCAGATATTATTGGAATTGTTAGAATATTTTTTTTTCATCTACTATAGTTTTTTTTCGAAATTTGATAGTAATGAATTTTATTAAAATTATACAGTTGATATATAACAACTGTTTACATAGATTTAAATGACAATTATGTGTCAGTCGATTATACAATTGATCATAAACACGAGAAATTTTATCAGTATTAAATATTTATTTACCATAACATATAACGATAAAATATTGTATGATGGTATTTAAGCATCATATAATATCTTAAATTTCATTTTCTTACCCATTCGTAGTCAATATTAAGCCCTGGGGTTGGCGAGAAACACATATCAGCAAAATGTTGCTGAGACAATTCACATGTTGTTAACTTAGCAAAAGTCAGTTTCAGTAAACCTAAAAATAAAACGAATGCACATTGAAAGGATCGCATTTTACACAAAAATAACTTGGGAATTTCTTAGTAACACGATATCGCTAACAACGCAGCGTCAATAAAAATGATTGAGGATTAACGAAACTGCTTATATTTATAACTAAATAGTATTGCAGGGTAAGGATACGCTACTGCTCCGTGTACACTACCGCTCGCCGACTTTAAATCCTTCGAAATAAATAAAGTATTTTTTCTAAAGCTATGTAGTTGTAGGGTATTAAATTAGATACTCGATTTGGGCACTTTAAAGTGGGATGCAAATTACAGTTCGCATGATTTCATAAGACTTTAAAACAAAAGTATGAGCTGTATAGTCAGTGAGCTGTAAAATCAAAAGCTGTTTTGTGCTCGAGCTGCACAATCCGTGAGCTGTAGTGTACGGGAATCGTATTGCAGGAATGCACTCATTTATTGATATTATTTATCTTAGCGTTTATTTTGTCTTGTAATACTCCATAACATTACAATAGTGGATTAGAATTTTTCTGTCAATTCCTTATCTTTATGAGAATCAGTTGCTAGTGCGGTTTAGGTACTAATGCACTCATGCACTAGGGTAATGCACTGTTGTTAGTGCATGACCGCATATAATATTAGTTTGGAGGGGAGGCAATCTTTGTTGAGCATAATGTGGATGTTGGAATGAATTCGTTCAAGATCGTACCTTTCCTTGAACTGAGTAAATCGAGTTGAAAGTTGTAAAGCTGAGCATAGCCTTTCATTTATTTCATGTGGTCTACTGCAGTTACCGAAAGCAGGAAAATGTAAAACCCTAAGTTGTGGGCTTGAATTGTAATTATTTTTAAAAAGTAGTAATTTAGCTCACATTTATTTACAAAAATTGCATCAGATAGAGAAAATAATACTCCCCGAGCTCAAGCAACCAACAGGATTGTGTTGAGTTTTTACTAAAAATTAGGCAATCCAACACACACATTTTGGATAAAGCTGCTATAAAATTTCAACACGGTTTTTCACGTTGAGAAACCGCTGAAAATTAAGACCAAAGAAAAATATCGTGTAAAAATAATTGAACACGAAAAAGCCTGTTGGGAAAACAAGCTTGCATCAATAAATATCGTGTAAAAATAATTGAACACGGAAAACCATGTTGGGATAAACAAACTTGCATCGATATCTCATAATATTTGATTAGAATATCTAAAGTAGTCACTTTCAACAACATTAGGTAAATATTGCACAATGTACACATTTCATGCAGTATTCAAATTGTTCCACTAATTATAACAGTCCCACATGTCCTTATTAAGGGGGTTTAAATTTCAAAATCAGTGTGTTTACCAAAGTTTAGTTACACCAACACATATAAATTTATAGGTGAAAAGTCAATTCACTTATTAACTATAAACATGGTCAGGGGTTTGGTTATCCATGTACTTTTTTTTCTAAAATTGGTTAACACTTGTGTCTAAAACCAGTAGTCAGTATGTACCATACTTTTCTTCAGGATTGTGTAAATTACTTGATCTACAAATTACATTACAAATTACATTGGAACCGTTAAATCACCATTGTAATTTAATTATATTTGTAATTTGTTGTCTCAAATTACAAATTACGTAATTCAATTACATTTAAAATTACTAATTACATAATTACTGTAATAACTTTTTTCTATTATTTTTGTCATACTCTGACATTAAAATTAGGACAAAAGATGCTGTTAAGTGAAAATTAAAAAATTATATAACAATTTTATTAGTAAAGCATGCCTATAAATGTTTCATTTATGTAAAAGTTCAAAGCAAATAACTATTAATAAAATAAATTGTCATTACGAATCACTTGAAGATTATATTATTATCCGAAAACTTTCTTCCCCTTCAACATTGTTTTGGAAAAGAAGACCAATACTAGTCACTGGAAATCAGTTTTGTATTATAGGGTGGGTGGTCCAACTTTATCATTTTAGAATTGTCAATTGCGGTATTTGAAATCCGGACGGAGTTGGGAGAAAAAATGACATGAAAAAGCAGGATTCTCTTGGTCAACTTTCCCGGTCGTTTTACCAAAATAACATCCTGGATTTCGGGATTTTGTTTTCCATACGATTCTCCTGTTATTGTAGTTTCTTCTTCTTCATCTTATTGAGCGCTTTGCAGCTGCATTTCTGCCATTATTGGTCTCATGTTTCTCTGGTGTCATTGCTGCTCCTTTTGAGCGCTTAGCAGCTGTATTAGTGGCATTAATAGCCTCAGGCTGCTCAGGTGTCATAGCTGCTCATTTTGAGCGCATTGAAGCGAAATTATTCTCACGCTGCTCTGGGTAAAAGATGCTCTTCGTAAGCGAACTGCGGCGGCTTTAGCAGCTTTACGTTCCTCTGCAGTTTTTGTCATATTTCCTTACTTTGATCTGCAATAATTGCAAAAACACATTATTAGAAATGAGGTTTGACGTATGAATTAGTATGAACTACACTTCTATTGTAAAATAAATTGATTTAGAAAATATATTTTTGATTTCATTTTCAGAATAAATCTCAAGTCACCTCCGTTAAATGGCAAAAATGAAATGTAAATCAAATGGTCCCAACTCTTGCTACTAGGTATTTTAATTAGACGTAGTCAAATACAAAAGTATTGGACACACACTAGAAAAAAAACTAATGTACGGCAGATTAATTTATGCAAATGAGCCATCTGTATGTTAGCTTACCAACTCAACTCAGATGGTAGCTTTGCCAACCTCCCGCTCACCTCACACTCTCAGCGGAGATAATGTTTTATTTTTTAGAAAAGGGACCTTGTGTGATATTTTTCTGAATTACCTTTTTTTCATTATAAACAAGAGTGGAAAGCTTCAGAGTTTTTAAAAATAAAACCCAAAAACTTCGACGACGAGAAGTACTTTTTAAAGTTCGTTGAAATTTTTAGTTTACGCAAAAAATGTAGGAGAGCTCAAACTTTGCGCGTTTCTCACTCAGAAAACCTGAATATCACACAAGGTCCCTTTTCTAAAAATTAACACATATATTTCCGCCAACTTCCTTCCAACTTCCACACGCGTAAAACGTCAACGGGCCCACAAACCTACCAACTCACACACATTGTAGTGCGTGGGCGCCGAGCTATGGTCGCAGTCGATCTTTGTTTCTTTTTGTCCTCTGGGGCTAAGTTCAATTAATAGTGCATTTCATGAAATAAAGCAAGGCGCGTGAAATAGAACGCTAACATACATTTGGTATAGAAACTCATTTAGAATACCCCTACACTTAATGTCTTGGCGCACACACACACACGGACAGTCACAGAAACCACGCACTTTCGTTAGAGAAATATATTCAATGATATTAAAGTGAAAAAAATAGTAAAAATACAATCAGCAGTCACCGAATGACCGACGCGAGTTCACCATAAACATTGTATCTTTGCAAAGTAGGTTCAAGGACCTAATAATGATCATCATCAAGCATGCTAGTTTTTATGTCTTTTACCCTCCTTCAAACATTTCATACATGCATGTAACTCTATTCGCCTCGCTGCAGTAGGTAACTAAAAACATGTACCTACATCAAGCATGATAGGTTTTTTTTTCTATTACCATCCTTTAAATATTGCATACCGTGTATAACTCTGTTCGCTTCGCTGCAATAGGTAACTAAAAACATGTACATTGTGGAAGAAGCAGGGGAGTATCCAGGTGTGAGATTTGGGGGTATTGAACAAACCTTTGTTATATATACATCAATTTTTCGCGCGGAGTGCGAAGAAATTTGTTAAATTTTGGCCAAATTTGCATATTTTTTGACCAAATTCGCACAAAATTTGATCTAAGGCAATTGAAAGTATATAAAATCGCTCGAAAAATTTAACACATTTTGCCAAAAAATTTTGAATTTTTGTCACAATCAATGTAATTGCAACAATATCGCAACAATTTTTTATTTCTGCATTTTTACGGCAAAAATAACCTACTTTTTGGTATTTTGGGAGAAACCGTTTTTAATCTATTGTAAAGTCCAAAAATTGGGAGGGGGGGATTTAGCCTCCTAAGCCCCCCCCTGATACGCCACTGGGAAGAAGAACTTATAGTTATGCAATACATACATATTATGCTGCTTTATGAGGTAAATATATATATAGATATAATACACTGATGAATATTTTCGAATGAGTGTTGTCTTTAATTGCAGACAGTTTTGCAGACAGAAATGTTTTGTGACCAAGGAACAAAACCTCCGCGGTTAAATCGTATCAATTCTTAAGAAAATGGGAGGAGCTTGGAGCTGGGAGTACTTCACTTTATTGATGTGTAGCTTGGTTAGTAGAAACCAGGTGTTAAGTACTCCCAGCTCCAAGCTCCTCCCATTTTCTTAGGAATTGATACGATTTAACCGCGGAGGTTTTGTTCCTTGTTTGTGACACGTTAAAGGTTCTTGTATGATCAATGAGATGACCGTAGAAACAACTGTCGAAATTCACTGAAAAACCT
>JAQFYB010008145.1:0-10068 GCA_034694085.1 Pogonognathellus longicornis
CAACTGGATCGAAAGTAGAATGAACAGGAAGAAGGGAGCTTAAGAGGGCCACGCTAACTACAATACACTTTCTTTACGCATATAGCAATCTGGGAGGCATGTGAATTTACACGCTCTTCCTCAGCATATAATAATACTCACAACTATTGCATCTTACGTCGCATTGTACACTGTATACTTATATAAGAGTCCATAATACTAATAATACATAGCAACGTATTTATATATTACTGCATGCACGGATACTTTAGTGGATTGACAATATGAATATAAATAAGTGTGTTGTTGGAGTAGTATTGTAGAGTGCAGTGTGTAAAGTAATAATGTGAGTACCCTATGAATGAGTGAGCTAAGGCTGGATTGCTAGAGTAGCAGTAGCTAAATGAAGGGGGAAGAAGGTCGATGGAAAGCAATAAGCCAAAGAACGGTAACGAAGGAACAAGTGGATTGCATGGTTGGTTGGGGTGAGCAAATGAAATGAAAATCCCTGCAGACAAGGAAAAGATCGATGCTTTTACTTTTATGAGGACAGAAACACAATATTATACGATAGATTCGAATGATACCACGTACTACGATAAGACCAATGCGAATAACCATTTCATGTGTAGTGTGTGTGTCGAGTCAAGTATGCATTGAGTCTCATCGCAAGGAAGGGTAGGAATACTACACAAGCATTCCATTCCTTTCTTCTTTGTCATATAAGGCACATAATATTATAATAAAACACACAGAATGTATAGAAGGATAAGGTTTCATTCGTTACAATACAAGTCATTACTTTACATGGCTATAAAAATGTTATAGTAAATATATAGGAGTTATATTTGTGTAAGTTGGATCTTACGTGTAGGTACTATGTATAGCTACATGCACTATTAGGTATTCATGATGTCACATGTATAGAACAAGTGCACTACAATTTTGTATGTAAATATTTGATCATGGGGAAAGTTAGGTAATACTTTCCAAAATGTAATCGCCTGTTTTAAATTGCGTTTCTCCAAATACTTCAATCATTCCAGTCGCAATGGGAAATGCGAAGTACTACGAAATGAATTCTATTAATTTGGTTCCCGAGAAAATTTAGCTACATCTGCACAATGTGAAATTGTAATGTCTACAATGCACATATGGAGAGCCCTTGGTTGTGATATTGATATTTGTATTCCACCTACCTAGACCAGATCTGTCTAGTTTCGATTTCTGTGTAATTAATATGACGTAGCTAAGTAGTTTCTACCATTGTAAAAATTGCAAATTAATTTTCTGTGTACACGTTTTGCTGCATATAAAACACTAAATTATTTGTATCAATGAATGCCGAAAACTTGAAGCCACATAGACAAGTAGATTTGAAAGTGATTCGTCTGTAGTAAACATTTTGCTTTCAAGGACTCAAGGTTTTCAACACTCACGTTTCGCAGCAGTAATATATTTTATAAGGACCACATCACCACATGTCAGACGGCTAGACGGATTTTTTTCTTTTGAACAGGTTACTTCTTGCTAATACGTAGTATGAACATAGTAAGTAACAAATGACTCATTGTGGAACAGATGAACATTTTCATTTGGTTTATTCGTTTGATTCATGTTCCTAATAATTGTGGTTTAATGCTAACCAATGTAAATCAAGTCACTTTCGCCATATTTCCAGGCTTTCTTCTTGCCCAAATGATTTTGTTCGTCTTATTACTCACCTTATGTCTCCTTTGTTTCTACACAAAACCCCTGAAACTACCACCAAATATGACTAAACGTAAAACAGAAGTTTGATAATATCGTAATCGTAGAACAACTAAAGCTCCCTATTTGTACACCTGTCAGAGATCACCGGATGACACCAACAGTCCGTTGACTGTTTTTTATGATTCTCACCAACCTGCTAAAGAAACGGTCGATTCTTAGTCAAAAAACATATGCCTTATTTTTAGTTGTTCCTAAGTTACTAAAGCGCGATGAAAATACCGGGGATCATTATACTGCTGGACACACAGTGGTCACAGATCCATGACCCTGCACTTGCACTGACTTAGTGATGAGTGAAATAAGAATGAGAGGGATTCCTAAGATAATAATGACTTCCTCAGAATAACCGACAGCACAAGAAGTGGAACCAGAAAGTATATATTAGGTATGCAGATGGGCATTTACATGCAGCAAGTGTAGCTCCAACTCAGTTACCTTTGTTTCACCTCATCCGCGACCCTCTACTTACTCATTTCAATTGTTACGACTACAACGACCAAAATCTGTGAACAATAATAGTAGAATCGTGTATCATGTACAGTCTTTATGTCTGTACAAGTGCAGTGCTAAAATTTATGTTAAACCCTGGCTGTTGTGTAAGTGTGGTAACAGATACCATACCCCTACTTACTTTACTTACTCATGTCAGTCGGTATTACGAACTACCAGTTAGAAGCAATAGGAGTTTTTAGAGCGTGAAGCAATCAGCCCGTTTTTTGTCTAGCTCAGTGCAACTCCTTATGCTTACTTATAGTGTTGTAATACAACGAAGAATCAACGGCCAACGGAAAGACTCCTACCGCAGGGAATTTCATTCATTCCCAAAAATTCTTCTAAATCTCATCCTTCTTTCAGTCACTGATGAAAACTTGCAATTTCTGTTTCTTTCGCCAATAATAACTAGAAAAGAATACATGAGTGACATAAACCATGGCCATTACGAAGTCCGACGTAGCTATTGTCTTTAAGTCTACTATAAGCTGCATTGACACTACATAAAAATAACTCTGATTTTAGTACATGGAAACTAAGAATTGTAAAGATATACCTGTTCGTATGTACAATATTTGTAATTGAAAATATACAACTAAATATTGTTTTCTAAGTAGGATATTATCCTTGCCTTATTTGCATTTGAATCACGTTAAGAGTTGTAGGATGTCAACAATGTCAAGTGTTGTATCACATCGTCATAACTCTTTCAGAGGTTAGAAAATTCCATAAATATGCAATTAAAAGTTAATAAAACACTTGGAAGGTGTTATTTGTTTTTGATTCTAATGGACTGCGAGTCTCATGACAATGAGGATGTGCATGTTAACTGTCTAGATGTATGTAGGATACAATATATCTCTCCACCACTCCGTGATGGTTGTAGATTGCTTTGATGATCATAAAAATTTAAATCAACGATGCAGGTGACTTTGATGGCTGCTACATCTCTTCGGCTCATTAAATCAGGGTGTGGAGCCAAATTCACTGCATTCTCAATGTTTTCAATTGTCTTCTTTTGTGTGCTCGTCTAGGCAATAGGCTGACTGCTAAGTAAATAGTGCGTGCATGTAATGTGTTACACTACTTGTACTTCCATTAATGCAATGAAGTTCATATGTAAATATACCACTAGTATAATGTACTACTACGGATTTTATACTATAGGCTTTGACTGTTTCGTTGTAAAATGTTGCTGAGCTACAAATCGGTACTTATACTACAAATCTATGTTCAGCAGTGTTCATTATGGTCTTGTCAACTTGATTCAAATCCGGATCTCATTGTTTTGTCGTTATAGGTGGAGATACTATTCTCATCGTCATCAACTCATCCCACTTGCACTTCCAAAGAGAATTCTCTGTGAAGATGCCAAAAATGTGAAGCTCAACTGAACACACAAAGCTTTTGCATTCAAACACCACACTACTACTAACTATCTCTCTTTCTGTGTATTGCATGTATGCAGGGAAATACTACTAGCAGTACTTAAGTTATAGCGTGCAAACTAACAATGCGTTTGTCTGTACAAGTATACAATATGGACTAATGTTTATTGTTAGTGAGAATGTGAGCCATGAGAGCTTTATATGTATATACCTCACCTCAACCTCATCCTCTTACACATCTGTGTAGCTCCCTTTGCTTATTTTGCAATGCTGTCATTCGATCTCACAGCTCGGATCTACGAACAGCAGAGCAATTTGTTTGTACTTTTCACACAATAGGCTTTTAGACCCCATGCAGCACACCATATTCATCTCGACTCAATTTCCATTGCATACATTAAACTACTTCATGAAGACAATGCTACTACTGTGTTGTGTTCTTCATTTGTGCATGCATTTTAATATTGTCATCGTTATCATAATTCAAAATTGGCTACATTTGTGTTTGGAAGATAAATATAAAGCGTTCTCTCTTACTAATATGTGCAGAGATACAACAATGATGATCTTTGAATGTTTAGAATCTACATAGCATGAAAGAGCAAGAGGATCATTAACATGGATCAAGGATTGAAATCACACGGTGAGTAGTCTGCAGTCTGCAGGTGGCTTATGGCTATCGTTTTAATTTTTGAACCCTCTCTCGCAAATATACTGATACTTATGTATTATTATTTCTCTTTTAGTAAATCATACAAGCACATACTAATACTTGCCACGTATTATAAGTATGCTACTTGCAGTTCATAATACAAATACTAATAGCACGAGAAGAAAAGCTTTTCCTATTGTAGAGCTTTGAAAATCCGCCTACCTATTTACAATCGAACGCACCGGTGATTCTTCTTGCCAACGCAGCAATTGCGAAGATAGAAAAAATATCTGTTTCTAACTATATATTAGTAATAATAACATGCATCTGCTAAAATCAGCTTGCGAGAGAGAGATTCGTTGGCAGTACATACATAGTGCAGTACATCTACCTTGAAATCGTGGATCGTGTGTTGTTAAGTAGATTTTGATTTGAAAGTTAAGTTAAAATTCATTTAGTGAGAGAGAGATATGATAGTACAGTCTAGAAGAAGCGGAGAAAAAGAAGGCAAAATAGTGTAGGTAGTTTGTTTTCCTGTATTATGGTTTCGTTTGAGAGAGCAGCTCATCCTGTCAGTTCCGTTGAGTTCCTTCGGTACAAAAGTTAAGATGATGAGAGATGATGTAGAGAAGTAGCTAAATACTAATACACTAATAATACTATAGCTAAATAGTTAATATTTGATTGTTGGCGAGACCGAAAGTTCTTTGCTTGTATTTGTACTGTACTAACATTAAGTACGGATGCGTGCTATTGTAAAATAGTACTAGTACATACTATTGCATAAGTATTATGATTCTATTCCATTGTAATAAAGCGTACATATAGAGAAATACATACATTCTACATAGAAATGTAAGTAATAAGTACATGTACGAAAAAGGGCTGGTATGGAAAACTGAACGGTTGGGATGGGTGGCTTTTTGGCTTGGCTGGAATTGTAATTCATTAGAGCATATCGTTCTGTTCTACGGTTGTGCTTCCTACGTCGTCCACCTGTCCTCGGCTTTCTCTGCTCTGCTTCTCTCGCAGCTTCTTCGTCTTCCTCACCTTCCTCCGACTCTCCACATTATGAACATCACATCTCCCTTCCTTCGTTCCGTCTTCTTAAGTCTCTCTTTTTTATCAAACCCTTAGTCTCCATCCATGCTATGTGATTCATAAAACCTAACTAGAATTCTTTGCCATTGCCTTCACTCAACAACATCAAAACACCTTTGCTCCCACAGATATACTTTGATCAACTTTTTTCACGCGGTGCTTCTACACTTTTATTCAGAACCCCTTCCTTTTCATCACGTCCATCATTTCATTATTACAGTATTGAAAGTTTGCAATCTGCTGTGTGTTTAAGTACAAGGTATGTGTATGTGCATGTGTGTAGTTTTTAGCTAATACTATATACTTAATACACTTTCTTGCACCCATTTACAAGTAAGTACTCCATGCATTGACATCCTTCACACATCTTGTACTACAAAATGGTGGTGACCTTTCGTTTAACTACCAGGTATTCACTGTGAATGTTATGGTATTACCCAGTGTGATATCATTGTGTAGGGGAAGGCGAGGTAAAAGAGTGAGATCTTTCAGTCGATATTTTCTAGAAGTATTCCTTACAAATAATATTATTATGACTCAATGACTCCTTGCATCGTAGTAACAGAAGTAGTTTACTATTTACTAAATAATCTGTGTACCTCTGCAAGGAGTATTATGACAGGATATCACCGATACATGCTATTACGTATTTCTTTCGTATTGTATACAGTCACTTGGGGAATTTTGTCACATTTGGCTTACCAACTGCACACCTTCGTCTTGTAAATGCCATTTACTTAGGTATCTAGAGCTTGCTTTTACAATGGTTAGCGACGTAGGTATTGGATATCGGATAGATACGTGTAGTATTGTATAGTAGAGCTGGTTAAGGTAATTCTAGGTAGCAATGCTATGTTCATTGTTAGATATTCTATAAAATTCTGTTAAGAAGGTGAATGGTAGTGAATGGAGAGAAGTAGTTCTACGAGTAGAAGACGTTTCTAGTTTAACTTACTTTTAGTAGATGCACAAAGATGCTTGTCATAGAATACATAAGAAGTAAAAGTACAAAACAGCAGCAGCAGAGCCAGAAGGGAGGAAACACCTGGATTCACGGGATGGATGGTTTCATCGTGGAACTACCTATACCTAAATACTTAGTTCTTCTGCATTACTTCTTCTATACACCACGTCGTTATGCATACTGTAGTTTGTTTCTCTGTAAAAGTAAGCAATGAGTTACGGAATTGGACTTACAGTAGCTTTAGCTATTTTGCTCATCTGTGTCTGACCAACTAACAATAAGAATAAACTAACCATGTTCTAGTAAGTATGTAGTGTACCTACCTACTTTGCCCAATATCCTTTTTACATGTAAGGAGACTTTTATAAAGGCTTTCTTACTGCTAGTATTACAAATAAAAAACGAAATGCTGCTACTGTACAATACAAAGACGAAAATATTTTATGTTCTCTCTCTCACTCTCCGAGAAGGCTACTTTGCATTGCACACATTTGAAGTAAAGTATTGTAGCATGCATTTAGTGGTGGCACTCTAAACTCTATACACAGTTTAAGTAGTATATCTTGAGTCAATACAAGTACAGCTGTGTTTCAAGAATAGAAATACCTTTGTAGTAGTGGGCTATACATACACAATCTGCTGGTAGTAAGTAAGTAGACACGTATAATTGCAATGACTTACGCTTTGTAGCCGCAGCCACACCACAACTACACACACAAAAGCCTATGTAAAACTTTTATAATAAAGTAAATCTTAACTCAAATCTGTTCATGTGTATGTTCTGTGTGCGCTATTCACTTTTGGCTGTGTACTACATTCATACACTATATACATATTCCACAATCAAATCACAAACGTACATTAAAGCATGCAAGACAGAGTGTGTGCATGGAAATGTACTTTTATACTCTCGTGTTCATGTATCTGATTAACAATATGGTTTAAAAATTTGGTGGTGGTGAAAATAGCGTCATGTTGGGTATACGGACGTGTGCGCCCAGTACAGTCAATCGAGCCTTGATTTGATGATAATGAGATTTAGTCCAGATACCAAAATCACGTTCTTCATTTCCTTTGCTACCAAAGAATATTTATACATAAAATGACAAGAACGTAGTTTCCTATGTAGATGTGTACCTAGAATAGTGTACCTACTTATATTAGCATCAAAAAACAAATTTTTTACTTTGCATTATGGGTGATTTGTAGTTTGGAAGGTGCACATGGCTTCAGTTTCTTTAGGTTTTCGTTTTATGTATGTAGTTGCCCATTTATCAATTACCATACTCAGTGTATGTAAAACTGGTGTGCACTGCACATGCACATGGTGTTGAATCATCTAAGCCGAACTCAAGGTAAATCAAAGTTTTTGTCAATTGTTTGTCACTACCACCAACAAACATCTGTTGTGAGAAATATTTTCTTGAAGGTAAAAGAGTTTTGTTTAGACAAGGAGATTGAGATCGTTTATTTCTTGGAATCATTTTGTTTTCTACATTTCAAAGGAATAATATACGAAAAATGCTTTGCGAACAGAAATTTGAATGAATTTATGAATAGTAAAAACGCCTTGGGCGCCACTCCTGCTTCTATAGAACACAGCTAACCTACTTTTTAGTATTCACACTAACTTTACCTACTATTAGAATTAGAATAAATGAAGAATGCAATAATTTAGTGTCAAAAAATTAGAAGACCACACTAGATGCACACATTTAAGTCAGTATAAATGAATAAAAGGTGTATTCAAATCCAAAACAATGTTACGTATGAATAATTTTAATGCATATACATATATGTAACATTTCCTTTCACCTTCCATAACAATTACTAGAGATACCAGTTTTTTTACGAGGAAAGTTGTCATTTCCAAAATTTTAATACACGTTGTGGCACCTGTGATTAAATCGATTGTGAAATTAGGAACTGGTGGATATTCCAATTTTATTCACAGATTGTATCATTCCTTAATTATTCCCTCTGGTCTAGCCCTTTTCCTTGAATTTTTCAACGAATCTGTGAAAAAATCTTATTTTTCCTACTTCGAAAACAGGCAAAACGAATGTATAATGTGGAAAATTTTATATTGTATAATTTTTTGATTAAATTTTGGATTTTGTATAATTTTTGATTAAATTTTGGAATAAATATAATTTCTATGAATTTTATCAGGGTCATTTGATGGTCAACCCATCAAAGCCGATCTGATTCTATGTATTTTTATACAGCTGCGACTAACTTTAAATAATCAAATTAATTTCAGCAGGAAAAATCATTTTTGAAGTGTTGATCGGATAAATCTGCTTTGAACTAAAAAATATCTTCCAAGTACAAATAAAATTTTGAGACTCTGGAGAGACTGTTTGAATAATCGAATGATACTAAAAATGAAATCCATATTCATAAACGAATGTTACGAAACCCAAGACGCAGAACGATTTCTTTCACACGTCACTATCAGTTCATGCATATCCCTATAATATTATCACCAACTCCCTGACTGCAACGAATCTCTCTGTGTGATATACTTCGCATTGTATGGAGTAAAGCATTGTCTTTGTTGTCTCATCTTGTTTTGTTGTTTCACCACAGTCTTCCAAAATATGGCATGGGCAGACCAGAAAGTAAAAACATAAAAAGATGTTTCTTCCACATGCTATGTATGTGCGAATGGACAATACTTGATGGAATTCTAAGCGAGCGAATAGAATATGATCGTGAATTCTCATTATGTTCGACCAAAGACCAGAAAATCTTATTCAGAAAACAAATGTGGTGGTTGCTGAGCTTTTGGAATGTTTTTCTTCGCATTACATACGATTTGATAAATCTACAGATGACGACAGTGTGGTGGAAAGGGATTTGAAATAATAGATTTCAAAATTTGGTGAAGGAAGTGGGAAATTGCGAAGAAGGTGGTTGGTGTGTGTGGATGAATCTCTCCATCGTTGCTTCTCCATCATCCATCCATAGCAAACAAGTAAAGGCAGCAGATGCTCTTCTTCTCTCTCGTTTCGAGTCGAAAGATTGTCTGTTACGCTCCTGTGCCTTCCTATGGACAACGTCTACAACACACACAACACATGTCATGCTTCTTTTCTTCAGTGTGCAACTTGAAAACTTTTAACGTATAAAATACTCCCAGAAAGATGTGTGTATCTGTGGAAAAACACACAAAAAGACGGTGTATAATGTAGTGCGGTGTACCGTAGTGCCGTGTGTTGTTTGCTGCCTACCATCAGGCGGGTGTGCCTCAGATAATAAAAATGTTCGACTTGGCTTCATTTCCACAGATGACGATGATGAAATCCCTTCGCACATTTATTATTTATTGTATTAACATTTTTTTCAATTATTCATTTCGGGGATTGTATTACTTCACTATACATACTTAGTTCCTATTAATGTGTCATTATGTATGTATGCTCTTCTTGCTATACTTTTCAACATTTTTACGCACACCTACTTTTATATCCATATGTACATTTACTAAGTACTACACAGAGCTGCACCCATACCATACATACGGAATGTATAATTTCTTTACATAGCACATGGCTGAAATTCGGTAGTCCTCCTATTATTATATGCTTAGATATGTAGTGTCTATGATCAATGATCATAAATTCTTGAGCTTGATACGTCCGAGAAGCTATTATTACTTTTTTATTCATAGTAATTCCATTTGCTGCTTGCATTTAAACATTTGCGACTTTATA
>JAQFYB010008146.1:0-10068 GCA_034694085.1 Pogonognathellus longicornis
TATCATTTGCCCCCCCCCCCCGAAACCAAATCCTGGCTACGCCCTTGTTGAATAGTATATATATATATATATATCAGTTTGCAAACAATATGAATGGCTGAATGGAATGTATGTAAGTTTCATTTATTAAGTGAAATGCCGTGTCAGTCAAATTGTTGAGTCTGTGAGTAGCTAATTATTATTTGGAAATGTTATTGAGAAATGCCTGATTGAATTGTATGGTGGTGTAAAGTTGAAATGTATGAATGTATGTATACCTATGTGACATGCAATGAGAGTAATGCATTGAAGATAGCATCAAGTGATGTTCAGAAGTATTCTGGAAGAAGACGTATCTTACACACGGGAGCAGGAGCGAGAGCTTTAGAGAATATCTCTTTCCATTTATTACAATTGGGATTCACTTTTGTCATCTAGGGACAGAGACAACTAAAAAGGACTATCATCAATCATCCGTTGATTTATTTTCTTGCTTTTCTCCATTGTCAGCTGAGTCGTCTACTCCTTGAGTCATCTCCTTGCATTGTCAAAGGGAAAATCTGCTCATTCTATACTAACATCTTCCTTGTTATGTCACGATGAAACAACAAAGAATTGAAATGATATATACAGGGTGTTGATTAAGTAAAACTAACTTTTCAAAGCAAAGGAATTAAGAAATGCGATTAATATAAATCGAAAAGGGGTGAATCACCAATCATTTTCGTATATAGAGGTTGTCTATCTTCGGTAATGTAATACGGTCGGAACAAGGCTTCATAAATAATGGTCCTCCACCATGTTAAAATGAAAGTCAATATTGCTTTGAACTGACGTAGTTCATATACCAGACCGAATTATAAATTGCGATCAATACCAATCGAAAGGGGAGACTATGTATGGTTTGCTAAATTTGGAAATTTTTAATGTAGGTGAAATAATTGCCCAAGAAAAATGGGCCAATGACCAGTTGCCTACTCATACCACAAAAGAAACAATGAAATCGGCCCATTTTTCTAGAATAATTATTTTACCCGCATTAAATTTTCACAGTTAGGCAACCCAAGAAAAATTGACATGGTTACATTTTTCTCATGTAATGAGAAAAATGTAACCATGTCAATTTTTCTTGAGGCAACCCATACATGAAAATGACCGTTAAATTTTCCCCTTTTGATTGATGTTAATCTCAATTCACAATTCGGTCCGGTGCATGTACTAAAAATATTATTGTGAAGTGCAATTTAACATGGTTGAGGACCATTTTATATGGAGTCTTGTTCCGACCTGGCTAAACTACGATGGTGCGAGGTGGTGCGTTGACCCAGGGCTAAGCATAAGAAGAATATTTATTAAAATAAGAGATTATTTTGCCCCAAAACTGCAAAAATATCGTAAAATTTGAATACATTACATTGTTTTTGACCCATAAAGTGGTTCTTGGATCCCCCAATTTATAGTTACTCCAGTTCAGTGAATGAAGGGTGGCATAAATATACGGGAACAGACAATCTAAACGATATTATATTCTTCATAGTAAAGAGCCCACTGACGGCAGAAAATGATGATTTTGAATCAGGCTCACTGAAGCCAAGATAGCCACTGTCCTACCGAGTTAGACAACCCATATACGGAAATGATTGTTTATTCACCCTCTTTCGATTGATATTAATCGCATTTCATAATTCCTTTTGGTTCATGAGATATTCCGCTTTGAAAAGTTAGTGTTACTTAATCAACATCCTGTATATACCTATTATAGTCGTGGTCGTGGCAGACAAAGAGAAAGAACAGACTTGAATAGCACATTGCACTGCACTGTTAGTGTGTAGCTTCATCTATTCCTATTACTCAGGACCAGAGGACGAGTAGTTCTGAGTTCTCCATGAAATTCTATGTTGTTCCAGTAAACTCCTGCATTCTATGCATAGTTGATATTATGGAAATGTAGTTCTGTTTGTTGACTTTAGCCATTAAGTGCCAAAGACTCTTTACCTTCGTTCTGGGCTTCGAAAGTGTTCAAACTAACCGACCCAGACGTGGTGTTTCTATTAAATTCACAGTCGTTGCTAACCACATTGCACCATCCAACCACAAAATGAAGCTAGTCGTGACTATTCATTTATATTCTATACCTTAAACTTAAACTGCAAGAGACAGATTTGGGGAGAAAACAAGACAAAAACGGGTGACCGGAAAACTTTACCAGGCGGAGATAGTAAAGGTTCTTGCTCTCTAAACTCTAAAGAAGTAATATTCTTCTATCTGCACTTATGCAGCATGTACACAGTGCCGGCTTCACGTTTTGCGAGACCCTGTGCAACAACTAGGTACACAACTTCACCAGGTGTCCCGGGCGCGTGTGTGTAAGTTTTAGTGAGATAGTAAATGCACCAGTGCAGTGGGTGTGTTAAGTATGTATACAAGTTTGTATTAAAAAAAAAACACTTGTTTATAGACCGTTTATAGAATCCCATATCGGGATACAACAGTCTGCCCCATCTTTATACAGGAAGTGCTTCATTTTTCTTTTAACATTGTCTCCTTTAACGGGGCGGTCAGCTCCATGCAACCGTATAACTATACTCTTATAGGCACTACGCGGCTCTACGTGTCCGGGTTGTTCGACCTATTCATATAGCCTACCGAGCCATTGCATATCGACACTGTCCTCAGGTACTGATAAGAGAAGCTAATCCCCAGAGAATATGGTAATCACGAAGATACGCCATCGACTATCACGAAGAATCGTCACATCTCCAGTTCATAGCACAAACCAACCGTATGTACCCCTAAGATACCCACACAGGCATTGCTTAGTAAGGAGCAAGTAGGAACTGCCGAGATTCGACATTGATTCCCCAGCACCACTGTAAAGCGAGGCTTTACCATTAGGCCACTGATGCTCCGTGGCTTTAATTCTATTATTGCTCAAGGAATTTCGCATCAGTCAATCAGAGCCTTTGATTTTGGGGGCAGAATCGAGGCCACAAGTTTTGAATAACAACTTTTGATCGAATTATTTTAAGTATAACTATGTTATGAATGAGTTTAAACATTTTAAAAAAATGGGAAAAATAACACACTAGTCCGAACTATGGTTACATTTATTAGTACCTTTCAAATGGGATTTTTAGGTTGGGTCGGCAATTTTACACGTTAAATATAGATGTATTACAAAATTCAACAAAATAAATTACTGTATCTTAATGTACACTTAAAGAAACGGGTTTATCTTAATTAAATATTGATATACCTAGCGTGTAAACCATCAACCATAATATCTGTTAATTTAGTTGTAGCTTTACAATAGAAAATATTTGGTTTCCTTTCTCGGTCGTCCTTGCAATAATAAATAATATCTACCTATGTAATTATTATAACCGTACAGTTTTCATTAACGTCTGTATTTCCTTAGATTGTGATCCATTGGAGCCACGTCAGATAAAATAGCATTTAAACTACAAAATCTATTGCATTTTGCATTCTTAATAATATTCGAAGGTGTTAGTGTGTGTGAGTTGGAAGTCAAGTTTTTAACTATTCGCTTTAACACAGTGCGCCCTTATCATTTCAAAATTTTGTGTAAAGTACACTAATAAATCAAAAACCAAAAATAATAAAACATTAATTTGTATATTCCTAGTAGTCTGATTCCAGTCCATAACTATCGTTAGTCTAAATAATTGGGATATGAAATTTCAAGTTTGAATTTGAAGAGGGATAATATTAGGCTAAATAATAAATTATTGTGAAATGCAAATTTCAAAGTAGAAAATCAAATGTCGCGCTTCAACCTAAATTTCTAGAATCATTTTCTAATAAACGTCGAAGGAATAGATTCTTGTATACGGATTTCCTTCCGTTTGATGGTGTTGCATTATTAAAATCAATATAAACAAACTTTGGTTTAATATGTAGTATTTAATTTATACAATGAGGAGAACAACACTTTGGGTTTTTAGTTTGATTGTCCGTTGGTGTGAGTTTATTGGTTGTGTACCTTTTATTTGGAATAAAAAAGAATCTCTAATTGGCATTACCACAAGTAAGACGTCAATTTGCAAAAGGTATTCAGCAATATTCGCGTGTGTCTCATATGTCGTTTATTTATGGCTGCGAATCATCTGGGGATATCTTTGGGACGAAAATTTCAATGAGCATAAACGAAGTATTAATTATGCATTCACACTTCTCTTGGCTATTGCATTCATGATTGTTACCACTACACAAATAATTGTGGAAATGAAAGCTCATAGTTTCGTAGCGATCATCAATGGTATGATACTTCAAGCGAAGCATTTCAATGGTACAACGTTAATTAATTTGTCTTTATATAACTTGTAGATAAGTTTATAATTGATTTAGTGTAGATATTATATATTTTATATTTTAGACAAGTACTGGAAAAGAAATGGCACGACTGAGGCACGATTAGTGGAAATAGTTGAACTCATTGTTATGTTTCTATTGATATTCTACCCGTTGATTTTAGCTCCATTTCCTGTGCTGCATCCACATGGATTTATATTTCCCACGTCTCTTTTGTCTTCTAATTTTACATCGCGATTTTATGGCAAACTGCTGTCAGTACTTATAATTGTGTATCTAGTTGGCATAGGGGTTGGGGCCGCTCTCTTTCACACTATCAGTTTGAGTTCCATTTGGATAATAAATGCATCCATACGTGAGTTAAGGTAAAACACTAAATCTTATTTTAATTTTTAAGCACATTATCGTATTTCAATACTTAGGAAAGAGTGTGCGATATTTACCAGTTTCAAAATTTGAATACCCTTAACCTTATTAACCTTAGTTTTTTTAAATATCGGTGCGCCTATAATTATAAAACCCTTTAAAATCAATGTAGAAATCAATTGCATAGTTTTAAATCGATATATTTGAATTATTTTAAATCGAATCAATTGAGTACTTGCAAGTTCATATATTTTGAATAGAAAGGGGAGACAATTTAAAACAAATTTATGTAGTAGTTTTCCAAAATACATTGCTCGAAGCATAAAATATTTTCATACCAAACAATTTGTCATTAAATTATGGCTGGTAATTAATGGCATTTAAAATAATGTAATTTGCCTGTAATTTTTTTCCAGGCCTTTAAAACAATGAAATAGCCTTCAATTAATAGCCTTTAACGAAATCAGGGGCAATTTTAATATACCTTTACAATTAATTACAAAACCTTTACATTCATGAATCACTTATATATAAAGATTTATGTGTGCATTTGTTTACATTTTAATTCTGTATCATGGCTGAGCCAGTCAAGCCAAAAGTGACCTCTGTAAAACTGGGTTTACAATACTCATTTTGCAGAAGAAACAGAAGCAAACCAGAAACGGAAATAAAATCTAATGTGCCTTAAAAATTTAAGCTTGCTAATTTCCTGCAGTATTACATGAAAACAACACAAATATAATATGGGTACTTGCATCCGATTGCCGAGTTCTGTGACGTTTTCACCGACTGTAAACCCTATTGGAGAAAAACTAAACGTGGACGACCAAAGCGATCAACCAAGGCTTTAGTACGAGAATAGATCCTTAGACTGTTTAGTGGAAATCCTACTACAAACTTATCATGATAGATTTGACTAAATATTTCTTTCGTACCTAATTAAATAAAACTAAAGGCAATTAACACAAAAGTTAAAGGCTAATTAATTGTACTACTAAAGGTTATTAATTGCTTTATTGAAAGGCAGTATTAAAGGCAAAATTCATTGTTTTTAAAGGAATTTTCATTTTATCGTTTTAAAGGTTTTTACTTTATTTTAAGAGAATTTTCATTTTAATTAAGGGCTATTAGCCCATGGAGATATAAAATTTTATAATAACAAAATTATAATAAAATATACCTTTAATAGTCAATGTGCACAAATGAAATCAATTTTAGTATAGAATATATTAAAATTAATTCTGTTTTACTTATTAGTACATACGAAAGCTATTATCGCCATTTCCTATTATAATTTACTTTAAACCATTGTATGATGAGAATATTATCAACATGGCTGAGCCTAGAAATTTTTAAATTTTTACAGGCACGGTCGGAGGCATTACGAAACTGTGGACTCATGCAGAAGTCCAAAAAATATACACCACAGCATTGTTGCTTTACACTTATTGATTACTTTAGCCAACGAGGCGTACAGTCTAATGATGCTATATTTTCATTTTTTCTTGAAGCGAATGGTGTATGTGTGCAATTATATATGTATTGTGAAATTACAATCGGCCGACAAAAAGCTTATTGTCGCATGCGCGTTATTTTGTGTAGGAGCATTTATGGGTGATGTGCTGATACTTTACATAACCGCAATGCCATATCAGTCGTTCAAAGGCGTTTCTCGAAGTTTCAAAACGCGTGCTTGGAAAAAGAAAAGCAATAAACTATTCCAAAAGAGGGTTAATTCATATAGGGGCTTACGCCTTCGATTGGGAGTATATTATTTCGCGAAGAAAATTGATGTTGGTAAAAACATGCTCAGCCTTTGCAAAGGTACAATAAGCATGCTTTTAACACTTCGATAAATATAATAAAGCTCATTCAGTATTGTATTCTGTTGTTTAAAGCTTTATACATAGACATATAAAACTGTGTCTTTTAATTTATTTATCTTAAGAATTCATGTAAGAGTGCTATGCTATTTGAAATTTTTTGATAATGAAGTGCGGGTAGGTAATAGAAATATACCGATTTTAAATGTTACGAAAAAACTAAAATGTAAACAGATTTGGCTTTCCTATACACACGATGTCCCCTTAACCCTCAGGACCAAAGGTTGTATAGGAATCAACTAAATTTGTAAAGGAAATTTTTCCCCAGAGAGGGGAAAGTCACAACGGTGAAAATACAAACTCAATAAACTCCAAATGGATTAGTCTGAAATCAAAATTTCATGCATAGATATTAGTGCTATAGAATTACATCTGAGTAACGAACACTCTAACGAACCTAAAACAACTCAAACCGCATACAGACAGAGAACTGTTCGAGAACAGGACGTTTTTCGACCCCCAAAAAACTTGCATGTGCAGGTTGTTACTAAATAAAATTAGATGTACGACGTTTGTTAGTACCAATAAATGAAGTACCTATTGTTACATTTTATTCTATTATTCATTTCATATTATTTATATGCATTCAAAAGTAATACAAAAGGTGAATACCCAGACGCAGAGCTGTTATTGAACGATTGAAAAGTGGTCAGCCAACGTAATAGACAGCTCTCGTAGCGTAAGCTGTAAGCCGCGTAAGCGTACGAGAACATTGTACAGTCAACTCCTACGTCGTGTACGTAAGCCCAACAAAACTATCTAATAGCTTGGCTGACCAGTTTCTAGTCGGTAAATAACAGCTCTGCCCAGACGATTAAATTAATTTTCTAAATTGTTAAATTTATACTTTCTGAATTGTTAAATTTATACTTTCTGAATTGTTAAATTCATACTTTCTGAATTGTTAAATTTATACTTTCTGAATTGTTGAATTTATTCTTTCTGAATTGTTGAATTTATACTTTCTAAATTGTTGAATTTATACTTTCTAAATTGTTGAATTTATACTTTCTAAATTGTTGAATTTATACTTACTAAATTCCTAATTTCTATGATTCAATAATATACTATGACGAATTAATAATGATTTATATAACCAATCTTTCTTATCCTGTAGTGCATAGAGTGACTTGTATGAAAATAACGTATGTTATACAAATATTACTAATAAAACCATACCAATACCAAAATCTGTCTTTGAAATCAGATGTTTTGAATTTGTTATTATAAAAATTTTGCAATGTATCCTTAAGATTAATTTTCATTTTAACAATAATCTAATGATACTGACAGACAATTTTAATAGTTAATGTACACGAGCAAAATCAATTTTAAAGTAAAATGCCTATGTTCAAATTAATTCCGTTTTACCTATTGAGCAGGGCTTTAGGCGTGGGCAAACAGGGCGACCGCCCAGGGCCTCGCGCTTGGTAGCGGCCTCGTGTAACGCGAGTCGTGTTAAATCCTATTAAAATCCTTTGAGTCGTGTTAAATCCTATTCTATTCAAAATTTCAAAATTTGTCCCAGTAACGCGAAGTTTTTACAGTAAGATTTTTTGAAGGTATATTACACCTTGTCGCCCTGGGCCTCGCAAAGCGTAAAGCCGGCACTGCTATTGAGTACCAACGAAAGCTTTTATAGCACTTTCCTTTAATCTACTTTAAAACAAACATTTATGATGAGAATATTCACCTTATCAACTGAGCATGAATTATGAAAAGCAAATTTTTACAGGTACGGTCGGAAGCATAACAAAACTGTGGATTCATGTAAAAGTCCAGAAAATACACACCACAGCATTATTGCTTTATTTACACTTATTGACTACTTTGGCAAACAAGGTCTACAGTCTAATGCTGCTATTATTTCATTTTTTAATTAAGCGAATGATGTACGTTTGCAATTATATATCTATTGTGAAATTAGAATCGGACAACTAAAAGCTTGTTTTTGCGTGCGGGTTATTTTGTGTAGGAGAATTTATGATTGATATGATAATACTTTACATTACCGCCATGCCATATCACTCATTCAAAAGTGTTTCTCGAAGCTTCAAAACGAGAACTTGAAAAGATAAAAGCAATGAACTATTCAAGAAGAGGGTCAAGTCGTATATGGCTTTACGCTTTCGATTAGGAGTCTAGTATTTCGCAAAAAAGTGATGATGGTAAAAAATTACTCTGCGTTTGCAAAGGTACATTTAGTATGCTTTTGGCACTTCGATAAATAAAATTTTTAATATAGCTTTTCAGTATCTGTATTACGATATAGGTGTTTATAAATAGATAAATATAAAGCTGTACATAATCATTAATTTATCTTATAGAATGAATTAAAGATTGATATTCTGTTTACGATTTGTTGATAATAAAGTGGGTAATTAACAAAGAAGAACACAACGTAACCCAGACAGCCGATTAACATAATAGGTACGAACATAGCGTCATAACCACAATTGCTTTTAGCCAGTAGGCCGATTTTTCGCTCCAACACATCAAGCTGGATGAAATTCATCTAATAGTTTTATACGATAACATAATTTTCCAGGTTACATATAACAACAAAATTGGTTGAATTTTCATCCAACGTTTACAGATAAAATATTAGTAATATATTCCCAAGGTACTTCGATTAATTTTTGAAAAATCTTCATGGTTTCCTTTGACCCGCATCTATGTAGGTACTTCAGGTAGGGCAAATGAGATTTTGACCATGCATAAAATTCAAGAACCTCAATTCTAATATTGTTCAAAGAATTTGACGTACCGAAGCAGTCAATCAGATCAGAGCTCTCGACTTTAGGGTCTTTGGGAGCAGAATCAAGCCCAAAAATTAAAGAAAAATTGATCGAATTGCCTTAATAGTTTAAATAATGTTTAAAAATATAGGATAAATAACGCAGTAGCCCAAACACTGGGGTCCGTTTAATGGTGGGTTTCAAATCGGACTTTTGGGTTGGGTCGAGAATTTTACACGCTTCATTTAGATGCATTAGTAAAACTCAAATTATTCTATGCTACACTTAAAGGAACGGTTCCACCTTAATTATTTATTGATATAATTAGTATGTCAACAATATACTATCTGTTAATTTGGCGTTAGGTATACAAAAGAAAATATCCGATTCCCTGTCGTTCCTCCTTGTAATAAAACAATTTATCTATATTAGACAAAACCCTTGTCAGTCTGGGCAAACTTTAGCGTACCTATACAATTATTTAAATTATAACCCTACAGTCTGTATTTCCGTAGATTGTGATTTCTTTGAGCCGAAAGAAATAAAAAAATATTTAAACCACACATACTATTGTATTTTACATTCTTAATAATATTTGAGAGTATTAGTGTGTGTGTTGGAAGTTATATAATTCTGCATCTCAATTTTTTATCTATTAGCTTTAATACAGTGTGCCCTTATCTTTCCAAAAGATGCCCAGCTAGAACGTTCCCGCAGCTTTCTGCAGTGAAAAGGCCTTTTGAGAAATGGGCGAATAGAAACTGCAGTAT
>JAQFYB010008147.1:0-10065 GCA_034694085.1 Pogonognathellus longicornis
AAATGTGCCAATTGTAGCGCGAAACCTTAAATTAGTGTGTAG
Organism: Pogonognathellus longicornis; assembly: GCA_034694085.1. Classification (NCBI taxonomy): domain Eukaryota; kingdom Metazoa; phylum Arthropoda; class Collembola; order Entomobryomorpha; family Tomoceridae; genus Pogonognathellus; species Pogonognathellus longicornis. The sequence continues at coordinate 43 of JAQFYB010008147.1, forward strand.
TGTGTACACAGACGATATTGTTTAAATTGCCTAATGATATGCTATGTGAGTGTTCTAAAACAGGATTTTGAGTAAAACATTTGTAAGAACTTTTTATTAAGTATGACAGAAGTAAAATATCAAATAAATAAATAACATATTATGCAAATACAGCCACACAAAGCTTACATAAATATATTCACAAAATACTAAGCCATTTGTATATAGCTTTAGCAATATACATATAATATTAGGTTAGGTATTAAATTGTGGCTGAAAATGAAGTCATGCTGGGAAAAAGTTTTTGGTTGGTGATATTTGTGCGGGTCACTTAACTTATGATAAGCTTAAATTATGTTTGTTATATATGACGGGTATTTTCTGCATGCGTATGCCAAAAGTCGCGTTTTCTTGTTGAAGAGTGGAATTGAGTTGTTATGAAGAAGAGAACTGTTTTAGTTAATGGATTTTTAAGCCCAGCTGTGAAATTAGAATAGTTGTGTTGGCCATGGTGTTCATTGAGGAGCACGTAGTGAGAATATATTCCTCATTAAATATTAAATCCAGAGTTGGCCACCAAGAAACTAATAAAGTCAACTGGAACGAAGTTGATGGGTGAATGGGAATGCTACACAGACGCATCCCATCTCATCCAGACCATCAGACGACAAGATCCTCTCCACATTTCATTCAAAACAACGCAGTCTTCTTCTCCCCAACAAAACCAAACATTTCTCTCATCAACGCAATCTTCCCATTATCTCCATCCTGCCCTATTTCTCCAGTCTCCTACACATACACAATTCACGACACTCTCGTAGACCCTACCCACCTATAGATGCGTTTATATTGTACTTTGCAAGCTTATGAGATAAAATATATAGAATGGAACGTCAAATTTAAATTCCTCACTTGTCCGCAATTCAGCAAGACTTCAGCACATTGCCCTTATACCTAAGTATTATATGCACACTGCAATAGGTACACAAACTCACTCAATTCTGTCTGTTGCACGCAACTGTAATTTTTTATGATTATTTAGGACCTGTCTTCCACATTTTTATATTATTTATATATTAAGTTTATAACAAACATTGTGTGCGTTAGTGCGTTTGACACATTAATTATTATGTTGCATTTAATGCAGTAGAAAAAGGTATATTTTTTGACCAGGATAATAAATCGGCTTTTGCCAAATGAAAACTAAATATTTCCAATTTTTTGTTAAATTATCTAAATAGAACGTAATAATAATATTATTTTGAGCTGAAATAAAATAAAAAATGCCATAAAGAATAAGGGAAAAAATTCTTTCAAAAAATCTTTACCCGTTAGTCACAATTCAAAAAACAAGTCTATAATTAAAATTAGTAGGTTTAAAATATTCAAGCTTCAAGCTTTCAAATGTTAATGAATTTATGACATCATCCATCCATAGTCCACAATAAATTTCCCTTAGGTCCCTTAGTTAATAAATTTGCAAAGCCTAGTTTTGAAATAGGCAGAATATTTTATAAATTATAGTGCTATTACATGGTTCGCCAGACTACAAAATATTACTGTTGTTATAAGTATCTGTATAATTTAATATGCAACGAATAAAGCACTTGTGTAATTCAACAATGATTTATCACTGTAGAATTTTTGTGTTAGTCGTAATGCACTATTTTAGGGTTATTTTGTAAAAGGAAAGAGTAAATAGTAGTTGAGCTGAGTTTATAACAAATTTTGGGAAAGAAGGGAAGGACAGGATGAATTCGTTTAATTCTCACAGGATGAGTTTCATGTATGTATTAATTACTTATTACAACGACTGTTTTACTCACACTAATTCTACGGCTTAGCAATATAAACTTTTCTTCCATGATCCAATAAATGACATGAGTTTAAAGGTTTAGGGTTTAGCCATATATAAAACATACCTAGTTATATGTACTAAGTATAGTTGAGTTGGAGCATTTTGGTGGCTAAGGATATAATTACAGTTTCCTGGGAAAATCCTGAGTGTTTGGTGCAATTCTACTTGACAAAGTAAATAATACGTTGCAGAACTATTTGTAAACCACCATGAGCCCACAGAGAGAGGAAAAGAGATATTTATCACCTAATCCCAATTCGTTGTGTCTAACCACCGAGAAATTACTGTTTAAAACTTCTCGCAGCCAATATTTTCCTTCTTGTTGCAAAAGTCTGCCCTAAACAACAATTCGATTGCATCTCCTTTCTATACCTATGTTAGTATGTCCACCTAGGTATTTATATTGTGCTATAGACAAATTGGTAATATAGAGATACAGAATCAAGTAAGCATAGTGTTATAATCTCGTGCATAAATTGCAACGGAATTTTACTCGGAAGCACTATAATTAATGACAACTGTTTGAATTAGGCAAATTCCGTTGCATTTCTAGCATTAAAAGCTTTAAACATATACCTTTAAATAGTATTTAATCATTAACATACTATGTATGCCCTACGTTCACAAATTTTTATAATTGATAATTAGATATAAAATCATCAATAATATAAATGGTTATAGTCCAATTTCTGAATTTCAATTTGGAGCGATCTGAGCACCTCTAGCTCTGTGATGCGCATAGTAGCTTCGAATTTAATAAATAAATTTTAAAAATTGATATTGGAGTTTTGTCCTCATAAAATTGTCTTGCCACAGTAGCGCAGGTGTGGTAACACCCTGTGCTGCTGGCGAAAGTCTGAGTTCGTTCCTTGGTGATGGCAAGACATTGCGGGCAACTTGGTTCGGTGTTAGTACGGAGTTGTCCTTAGGGTTACTTCCCTAGAAGGTGGAGTTTCTCAGACTTAAGAAGCCAATGGTCATGCTAGCGACCTTAAAACGGTACCTACTTACATAAACTTTTTGCTCTAAAGGGTATTTTATTGAAACACACAAACACCTAACTTTATCCAGCTTGACAAACAGATTAAGTGAGACTTACCGGTATACACGGTGAATGAATATCATTAAAGCTGAGTTTATACTCAAGATTTTCTTGAAGTTTATCACTTTCAGATCCATTTCAAGTCAATATTTTCATTTATAGTTGGAAATTATCGAAGCTTGATGCTGACAGAAACAAAACAAAAGATAATGTCATTTTCAATTCCATTTTTGACATTTATACTTTTCATGATTGCTTCAATTTCGTGAAAATTCAAGGTAAAACTAAGAGTAAAGGGAGGCAAAACCCCAATTTCATTTTTTAGATTTTTTACCACAATTAACGTTTAAAGGCATTATAGGCTAAATCTATAACCAGGCGCGTACCCAGGATAATAAGCTGGGGGTGCACAGCAAGATTTTATATAGAAATTAAATTTTGGGAGAGCAAAACTGTATATTAGGTATAATTTAGTCCATAATAGCGTTATTAATTAGGTAAAAACTAACTTAAAATGCATCAAAATCGCGCGTAGCGCCAATTTTTTCGAATTGTTTTGTTAAAATAACTTAATTTTTGGGCATTCTGGGGAGTGCACATGTAACCTGGTGCACCCCCCCCCTCTGGGTACGCGCCTGTCTATAACGATATAAACACAAAATCGTAACAACTAAGGATGTGAGTATTCAAACGCTTCCTTTGGGTGCTTTCCTTTTGTTCATGGTGTATTATCTTTCGGGGTCGTTTATAATACCAGTATTAAATTTCAATTAGGGTGGATAGTCATTGATGACTTTCCATACCATTGCACCTTTTGTTTTTCTATGGAGGCATTTAAGCACATCATTAAGACAAACGATTAATATTTATGTTCACTTTGCAGAAGATAAATGTTCCTGTTGAGTAATACACCTAAAATCGCATTATGTATGTAATAAAACTCCTATTTCTGCCATGCATCATTGAACTAAGTATGAATTACGGAGAAAGCCTTTCTGTCACTAGTTTTGTATTCGAGAGTGACATATTATATTATTTTGCTGTACCTGTACATAATACTGCTTCAAGCCAATATTCATTGTAAATATTTGGTGCAAATATTGTTGCTTGCTTGCTGGGTACAGATAATAAATTATGTTGTTAAAATTTCGTGACAAGGTTTATCAATCACATTTTGCTTTGACACTCGCTCTATAATATATCAACACACAACACACTCCTTGTTCAAACACACACGAACAAATTCCTGAATTTTTTCGTGACAGGATTATTACTCAATACATTTCAATTTGGTGGGTCCCAACTCATGAATGACCTTGTAGTATCAAGGCCGTATACAGAATACGATTTCAGGGTTTCCAAACCCTAAAAGTACCAAAACGAGGTTTATTAGAAGTAAAATGTGAATTTAAATTTTTATCCCCTTGCCCATCCCCTACATAATGCCTTGACCATAAAAAAGTAACTGAAAGTTCAGCTCTAGTCTTTTATGAGGTGTGAAAGTGTTTACTGTAAAATTGAAAACATACACCGGATTGTAAATCCCCTAACAAATTTTTCCTAACGAGAATCCTTAGTGTAGCACTATTTATTTATCGTTTGGTGGAGAATAAGTCATTCATTAAACGTGAAATAGTTATTTTAACAGCGTGACATGTAAATATACATGGGCAGAGGAGTCATATACAGTATGTGTGCATGATTTCCCCGTGCTCCACATTTGCATTTGCATCAGATATGTGAAAGACAGGTAAACAGAAGGGCTGTGTATTAGACTCACAAAAGAGCTGTCAGAATGATTGAGTATCTGCCGCTCTGTCTGACAATACAAATAATATTCCTGTTCCAACTTTTTCTATTCAATTATTAGTATATTCACATGAATTATGCAACCACACACTCAATTCATTTATTTGTAACCCACAACTTTTTTTACCAACACACTATCTGTAGTAGCTACGTCATGTTTGCAGTCTATTTGTATAAACACGTGTGCCAATAATCCAAAAAATGTATCATACCGATTTCCTTTAATTTTGTGTATACCGTAGATTTGCTTTATGTAAGTACACACATATTTTCTTCCACAATAAACTTAAATATTTGCAGTAGAAAATTTCTCTACAAATATTTTATTATTTTAGCATTAGAGTTATTTAAGTGGAACGAATGTGCTGTAGTTTTTCAAGGTTACAATATGTTACAATGTGTTGGGGAATAAAGTAATAGGGAAAGTAGATTTGTGTAGAATTATTATAATGCAATGCTGTAGGAAAGAGAAAGAAGGCTTGTCGGTTTCATTTTTCGAAAGAGGCTTTTAGCTTTTTATACGTTGAATTTTTTCAGGGAGAAATCTTAGAATCAGAATGATTCAATCAATTCTTCTCACTTGTTCCGATTCCCTGAAGAAAAGCGGATGTAAAAAAGAAGGGAATGAGTGAAGCCAGTTGTTTCTTGGTTTATAGACTTCCATTACACACAATCAGTTGCAGTTCAAATAACGCCTACAGCAGCACAAAACAAAATCTCCCACAATAGCATAATGGACTAGTACATCTTACCCCAACACGGAAAATACAAGTAGGCAGCTGAAATCGAAGTTAAGAAGTCTAGACGAGAGATTCCATACATTTTCCGTCTGTCTTGGGTTCAAGATGAGAAGGGATGTCTATACACATGGGGAAAACAAAGAAGCAATGCAAGAAAAAATAATACATGGGGGAAACTGGAGCATGTTGCAATAATAATGTGCTAATGCTTTAGGCTCCTATACACAAGAATGTGTATAGGCTTGCATAGACATATCTAGTTATAATTGAGTACGTATAACATCTTTTTAGATATAATATGCTTCGACGTAACTCACAAGATGAAAATAAACAAAGATTGATAGAAAAGACAAATGAGAAATTATTTTCGCTTCAAAAAAGAATTTTTTCGTATCGTATTACATAAGATTTAGCAAAAATAAGTTCAAATTGCTTTTTCAGTCTTCCGTAAAATTTAAGGAATATTTAAAACAATAGATTGACTATAATATACGAACTTTCGATTATTTTCAACATCTCAATAGTTGTTATTTTTCAATTTTAGCCCAGGAGTCAAATATCTTCATTTACAATCTATTGGAAATGAGCAAATAAATACCATATAAATAGAGAGATCAAAACCCGGACACACATAAAGCAGCGTAGCTAAACTTACGATGCTAAATGGATATAATAAAGTACCGAAAGAATTAATCTACAAATGAAAATCTCATTAATTTATGCACAATAAGTGACTCATGCCACACAAAAATAGACAAAAAAAAGAATCATATTCCGATACAATTTAACCATACAATTGTCTGCGTAAATAGCACATAAGCAACCTATGCGACGCATAGGGGTCCCAAGGTTTAGAGGGCTCCCAAAAAGGTATTTAATAAACTATTACAAACTATAGCAAATAGTGTCAATACACTGTGTGTATTATAGCTATTGAATTATACTAAAGTATAGCAGGAGTTATTATGAGTTATAAATTTAATGCGATGCTTGTGTTGTGTGTTTGTCGTGTGTAATACCGCTAAAGTTGACGCGAGTGAGTGGGATCGTATGCAAGCTTGTGTGTTGTGTTTTTTTTACACAACAGACGGACGGACAGACAGATTGACACTACTTAATAAAAAGAGGTTGTTTTCCCGTAAAGGTGCCACGCGCGAATTTGATGTGTTTTACATAGATTTTTCCCCAACTAATATATCTTGTTCTTATAGCAATAATGACTGTATTTACGTAAATGTTCTATGCATTTGTATTTTCCTGAGTATAGAAAATAATAAAAAGAGGATATTATAGGAACTCTTGTCTTTTTGCCGGTTGTGTTTGTATGATTGTCTGTAGTTGTTTTGTTGAGAAAGAAGTGTGGCAATATCAATAGTAATACAAAGAGTAGGTTGCCTTGACTTTGCGGAATTAAAATCCCCCGAGTAGTTTTCTGGAACGAAGCTCTCCTTGCCTTACGCACACCATTATTCCATTCTTCATGGTTTGATTTCCTTCTCGTCCTCCTGCATTGCTCTCGCCGTCTTTATTTCTCGCTTTCTCTTTTCCATTCCCTCCACATCCTCCCATCCTATTTATTTCTCTCACTCTGTTGATTTAGATTTCTTGTGTCAAGGGGGAATGCACTCCTAAGTACTCCTCCACTATTGCACACCATTTCATCTGTATTCCAAAATAACATTTCCTACTCTCTCCATGCCCATAATATAATGTTCTATTGTATTCTACTCTATTCCTATATACGTCTCGCTCCCATTCTATGCATTAACTTATCTCGGACATGTATTACATGAGTCAAAAATTTCCGCATTTTTTAAATTGCTTTGCCGTACAAATTCAGTTCTTCTTTTTTCTGATATCATACCACAACACAAGACACAAACCCACTGAGACGTTCAGTATAATTTTCAGTGCCTATATTTAATCCAATCAATTCAGGGGATCATAAAAGGAATACAAATTATGTGTACAGTAACAGTTTACAGCACCCTGAGGATTTGAAAACAAAATCTACAAATGATAGTATCCAAATAAAAATACAAGTTAAACATATAACATTCTATTTTGTGGGGGAAAATAATATGAGGTACAAGGGTACATAAATTCTCTTAAGTAGAGCGAAAAATTAAAATTTAATTTAATTTTTTTGAAACTGAACTAATTCAACATAAAATGCAAAAAGTGCGAATGTTTACAAACTTTATGGTAAAATTTGTGGGTAGGGGCAAATACCTTCTTTGTTCCCATCAAAGCAACCTCAAAACAATCTTGAGATACATGGAGGGGCGTAGCCAGGTCACATATTTGGAGGCTAAAGCACAGAAATGAAATGCTTCAGCCAAGATATATCCAATAGTAACAATCAGGTAGTCTGAGATGGAAATGTTAAATAATTTTTTGTTTTTGCATTTCATTATTAGATCCACCTTTTTAATATTTTTACATTCCATTGAAAAGTTGGATCTAATTTAGATCCAAGTGCAGAAACAAAACAATTATTTAAAAACAATTCCATCTCAGAGTACCTGACTGTTACTATTGGATATATCTTGGCTTTAGCCTACAAGATTTATTGTGAATATTTGAAAAGAATCTGAACTTTAAATGATAGTCTGAAGTGTTTTATTTATACACCTGACATTTTAAACTGCATCGCTTTTATTTGACAGATGTATCTATCATTCCTTGCAAAACTGGCGTACACAAATATTTTTGAAAGGATCATCCCAATTTACATGATTTGAGAGTTTTCTGAATTTTTGATTGTTTGTTAAAGGAGGGAAAGAGGTTGTAGTGTGTAAGTAAAAGTATGTGTATTTTCTCATGTAAACGACATCCTAAGGCTGACAGTAGTGACAACGTGCTTTACTTTTCCACCAAAAGAACAGTTTCCATGTGTGCACTTAGGCAATAACTCACAATTGGCATCATACCGAGCAGTTTTGAAGGAAATGCCTATATCGTCTACTATGAAGAGCCTCAAATTTTGCTTCTCGCTTTGTTAGTCACAGTAACAGTGGGACTAGGTATGTGTATCTTTTCTGGTTGCACTGATATTCTTAATGTGGTGGTATAGGTACTTGCATGAAATATGTGCCCGTCCTTTCCCATCATCATGAATTGAGAATCTGGAATGTACTTTGGGAGAAAGAGAGAGAGTGAGTGGCGTCTCATTCCCCAAAAACAGCAGAAGCGTCTTGGTACATTCGTTAAATAAACATATTTGTTATTTGTGCATGCTTCTAGCGAGTATTTGCAAGCAGAATAATAAATTCATATATTTTATATCTCAAATCAAAAGCTCAACCGACATTTGCAGTCAGAAGCCTACGGCTCGTATTTTACACAGTGCATGTCTTGTGTTATTATAAGTTACTATAATACATTATGTGGCTATACTACTGTATGCACACTTGTGAGTTAGTAACAAAGTAGGTAAGTGCATATAAAAAAATCTGAACTAGTAAAAGTACTGTGTACATTTTCTACGGGAGTAAATCATCCATCTCTGCTTCAAAGCATTTTTTACGAAGTCTCTCATGCTCTCATCTCCTCTCGCACTTCACTACATTACCCTACTTGCAATATACGTGACTCTTGTGCATGAAATGAATTTCAAATGAACCAAATAAACTCAAGTCGTGTTCGGGGCCAAATTTGGTCAAAGTGTGCGGTGTACTTGATACAAAGAATACTGGATATACTAATATTGAAAGAATCCTATAAATAATACATCTGTACCACAAATGCTACAAAAACAAAAATTTCCAATGCATTCTCTTATTACAAAAGATACAAGTACAGATGGGAAATTTTATTTTGAATATTCAGTAGAATTTTGCTTGCAAAATAAAATACTTTTGTGTTCTTCTATCTTTTTGTGCATGTCTGGTTTTGAATTCAACTCAATTTTAAGTCCGTGGGGAAATTTACATCGTATTATGGCAGACATAATCCATTGCAGCACAATAGCCAGAATAGGCAGATAATACTTAAAGGTTCATAGGCACAACATCATATTGGATCATAGGAATATAATCCAGTGTGTATTTTTAAACATTATATACGTGCAAAAACTTTACTTGTATTTTTGTAAACGGCTTATATACATAGAATTCCTGATTTGCTAAACATCAAAGTCATTATGCAACGAAACTACATTAAACAACTTTTCTTTTGGGGGTTCACTTTGTCAAGCAAAAAATGTATGCATTAATCATCTGCAGAATGTTGTAGATCAATTCGGTTATTCATGAAATGCAAATTTTCCTACTCATAAAGCATACAAAGTTTTCTCTCAATTTTTGCAATACATTGTAAATAATTTGCAAAGCAAATAAACTTAGAAAATTATACAGGTAATGAGTTATAGATAAAGTTTTTAAGTTTTACGCCAAAATTTTAATACGATTTAAATGGCGGGAATAAATAAGCGTTCGTGTTGAGTAATCTAAAATAAATCTTACTTTTAACCTAAATCTTACAAATCAAAAAAAAATTAACTAGTTATGCCGAACATTGCGAAAAACAATAAACTTGAGTATTTTCTAGGATTTCATTGTTTTTATTTATTTTTTTACTGTTTTATTTATTTC
>JAQFYB010008148.1:0-10065 GCA_034694085.1 Pogonognathellus longicornis
CACAATGAGTCATCTCCCGCCCAACGTTCTGAAAACTCTCTAAAATCGAAAGTCTCAATCTGCTGGCCTACCCGTAAACACTACACAACTTACCTAACAAACAATACTAAAAATAGTCTGCATATTATTCCGTATAAAAGTATGAAAAAATGAGACAATTTCGAATATTTTAAATCTTCCCGGGCTTTAAACCTGCAAGCTCTACATAAATCAGAGCCCCGCCATAATCACACATCCCAAGATCACAACTCTAAATTTACGGAATAATATTATGAAGGCTATTTTTAGTATTGTTTGTTACCCAACAGTAACAAGCGAAACTAGATCGAACTGTTCGCAAAGTGTTCGCGTTCTATAATGCTCGATAGGGTGCTCGTTACTCAGCTCTTGTATGGTCAATGCGTTATAATATATAAAACGTGTGATTTTTTATTGGAATTCAAAGACCCTTGCCTCATTTTATGCATCAACAACAAGAGTAACACGACTATGTGACCCTCCTGTAAGAAATACAGAATCGGATAAAGTTTAAGCGGGTGAGAAGAAATGTGAAGAAAATAATATTGTGAAAACCAATCTATCATTTTCTCCCTTGTATTCTCCCAATAGGGAGCAGGAACAAGTAGACTGAAGTCACGGAATGTAGCAGTCGATCTAAAACTTGAGCTGAAACTGATTGAATTGAATTTGATTTGATTATTTCATCACTAGAGCGGAAATTACGTTATATTAAATTAAATTATTGTAGTTTGCTTCACGGAGAGCTAAAATACTAGTATGAACCAATGTGATATTACTATGTAGCTGTTATAACATTACTACGAGTATAAATCTATAGAAGATTTTAGACACTTTCTTGCAGTGCAACCTACACTGCATTATATTATAATCTTTACCTTAACTAACAATATAACGCACACTAATTCTCCATATAAACTGTAGGCTGTAGGTTAGGTAGTATACAATATACTAATATTATACTAGCTGTGATAATTCCATGGTATATTATATAAGGCAAGGGAAGACGAGTGGCAGTCAGTCAGTGTTTTTCCGCAAACTGAAAACTGACTGTGAAGTTCAGTTGAGTTAGTGTTACTTGACTTACTCATTATAAACGTAAGTATAATAATAGTAATAAGAGAAAGAGAATTCAGTTGTGTAACTTTGTTCCACAGTTAGCTGCTACCACTACTACTCCTGCCAGCCACCATAGTATTTATACTATTTCATCTTGTAAGTCAGTCCGGCGATCCAACAAACCATAACAGCAAGACATGATGATGTTCACAGAAGATACACGCAAATAGGAAGTTGCTAAATGGAAGCTTTCATCAGTCATAGAATGCCGACAAGGGACGCAGATCGATTTAATGAATGCAATTAGCAAGGCTTTCCTTGATTACTAATTAATATTAATTGAATATTATTCCACACAAAGGAATTAGTTGAATTCTATTCCACTCGCAGACTTACGTCATACTTTCCACCATTACACAAAATGTTTCTCTTTCCAAACTATCTTTACAGTCTCTATACTACTCTGCATACAAATCCTATATTTCTAAAGGAATACCATAGTGTAGAATATTTTAGGTACCTTTACAATCCCATAGCATAGAACATAGCTACCTATGTATGGACCCGGTATATCTGTAATAGTTGTACAAGAACACACAGTGGGTAATATGTACCTGCGTGGGGATAATTATTTATTAGTAGTATGACGTTATTAGGGCAAATGACACATAAGTGCATGTTTCGGTGAAATAATTGTAAGTCTTTTCGCCCATCTACTAACTCGCCGTATGTATTCAGTATACACATCTATGTGAAGAACATTTTGTTATTATATTACATGTAATTGATTGCATTTTATGGACAAAAACAAAGGTGGACGTTATTCAAGTATACATAGGTAGGTATACATAGAGATATGAACATTCATAATGTATTATTACAAGAGACAGATCTTTGTATAGGTACATACCTTGCTATAGCGTATAGAAAATATCGTTGCAGCTTGTTGAAGCTGGCTGAAGCAAATATTAATTTATTTCATGAGGTTAGTATTTGCTCTACAACACGACTTTCCCTCTCCTTGTTGATCATGTACAAGAGAATGTAGTAATTTTCCGTGGTCTTTGATTCAATACACACTACTAATTTCTATTTGGACACTGCACTCAACTCCACTTTTACTATTATCAACGAGTAGTTTGTACAAGACATTCAAGCACCGTAGTAGTAGTAGTAATGATTGGCTTTGATTCAATTAGATTGCATTAACTTCAATTAGTACACATAATATTTATTATTACATTAAAGAGGAACACTGACAAGCACCAGTAAGTTCTACGAGTGTTCTTAATTTTAGAAACAATGCCATAGGTAGGCATCTGTACTTATGTACACGATTGTACTATGATCAGTTGAAGTAGTAATAGTAATAAAGTGTCTACATTCAAAGCAGATGTATACAAGTATGTAGACGTACAATACATGTACAAATGAAGTGGCTCACTCAAACAAAGGTACAAACTTCACAAATACAAATTAAGTATTATATCAGTACAGACTGGTTAAGACTGGTTCATGGGTGGATACTACTTGTAGTGTAGTAGTGTGGTGTATGTAGGTAATTAACTTTTGTTGTAGTATACCTATGCATATACCTACACATAGAGAAACCACAAGCAGAAGACGAAGAAGAAGATTTGCACGTAGAGCTTTGTTAGGTTGACCTTTTTCTTGGTATATTTTGTCTTTGTTTATCTAAAAAGAAAGATTTGAAACGCTCAAGTTGAAAGTACATTGAATCTATTGTACATTACTATTCCGTGTGTAGAGTATTTACTCTTTCCGTTTCTTGGAAGAAAAGCCGGTTCGTCGTTTCGTTTCAAACTCAGCAGACTGAATGGAATCGCATTGTGTTAAAAGAACTCCAAGTTCACTCTTCCACACTCTCAACTCAACCAATCCAATCCAAACCACTGCAATGCACTTTGTGTGTCAAGTCAAGTGAAAGAAATTTCTTCCTTTGTTTCCATTAATGTATAGAATATTTTATATATATATACGTGTATTTGTACAAGTAATGCGAACGTGCTCATACGTAGAGCAAGCAAGCAAGCAAAGTTTTGTTTCAACAAGGAAAACGACACTTGCTAAACACACTTACTATACTATCAGAAAAAGACGAGCACATCATTTCATGCATGTTACTATACAAGTGCATACTCCGAGAGAGAACACAATTCAAAACTCTTTATTAGTAGCTGTATGTGTATAGATAGCTAGTTTTTATTGTTGAAGAGTGTAGGTGGATTGCAATGCAATACTACTTTGGATTACAAAGAAACTTGAATCCCTTTGATTCTTCTTCACACGTCAATAAGTTTACGTTTGCCTACGATAAAGTTGTCGCGTTGTCGTTGGTGAATAATAATAGGGCTATGTAACTTGCTATCAACCCAATTCACGTTTCTTCTCTGCACTTTTCTTTTCTACTTGTACATTTTAATACACAGTTCGTTAAGGAAGCAACAACATAACACTGTAATACTTAATATTACACGTGTATAGTGTATTAGTATCTACTTCTGTATATTAAAATAAGGAATCCCTTAAGAAAGAAGAGTAAGTGTGTTGTTGTAGAGTGTAGTATTGTCAGGATTTGTTTTTCAGTGAGAGTAGATGCACAATGCACGCTTGTTGTTCTGGTGGTGGTGGTTCTAGTAAAAACGCACACGACGAAAAACGTCCGTAGTGTTTGTACGTGCTATAACGTTTATTGCGTTTGATGGAAATAGTGAAGAAGACAGTAGTGTAGTGTAGTGTAGTAGTAGAGGTGTGTGTAGCAGACGTAGTAGGCGAAGGAGAAGAGAGTGCTCGTAGTAGTAGTAGTCGTAGTAGAAGTTGTACGTAGTGTTCTCACAAACTCACACTGACTCAATCACGAGATTCAGTTGAGTAGTAGAGTTAGCCAAGTGAAGCACAAGGTTCAGCTCGCGAAGCGCCACAAATTCGCAATCCCTTGTCAACCTCTGAAGGTTCTCTTCAAGACTAAAATCGATTCGACTCCACATCCAAATTGCATCTTTTGCGCAGCAGCTTCACAACCACCACCACACACTACTAGTACAAACCCTACACTCTTTCTACAACTACTACTACCAACAGTCCACACTACACACAGAAGACCAAACCAAACCAACTTTACTCTTTCCAATACGATGAGAGTGTGATGTGGTGCGGTGTGGTGGAGTACACACACTCTCTCTCTGTCTGTCTTCCGCTCCTTCAATACTTATGCGAACACTATACTGCCACACTACAATATAATGTGTAGAATGAACCTTGCTTTGTCTCTCTGTATTCTCCTACTATGTAGATACATAATACTACAGATAGTACTACATATATTTTAGTAGTAGTAATATGCAAGTGTGTATTTTCTGGCGTATTATATATAGATGTATTATTGGCATGCTTTGTACATGAACGTACTCCCACAACTTACAATACAACTAGCATTATTTCTCTTCTTTGTTGTTCTGTCTCATATTATGCTCCATGATCGCCCTCCAGCAGCCTTTTTAACTTTAGTCCGTGTGTACTGAGTACACACCAAACCAAATCGTACTACCACATATTACACGCATACATATTATACATATACACCAGAATTACAAACAATCAGCTTTACTTTTGTTATCATTATTTTATTTTATTTGCAAATGAATTATTTACACCTTAAATTTATATTAACAATTTATGAAAGGATACTCTACTTGTTCGATGTACATTGAATTATTTTTTGGTGTTTGTGTGTTCAAGGGAGATAGGTACTTATATAATGTGTCATACCACCACACGGAGGTGGTCAAACAGGATAAAACATATGTAGTTGGTATATACATACATTCCTGAAACCGCACACTACTGGAGTTGAATCAATTGAAAGTTATTACTCAAGTTCATCTTGTCAATCCAAATCCAAAGGAGTGGTGTGTACCGCACACGTCGCTTTACAACATGAGAATTTACAGTTGCGCACATATATTTATTTTACGCTTGCATTTCATTCACACCTATCTTGTATCCACGTGCGGATCACATAATCCCTGTTTTATTTTGGTATATATAACTTTTCTTTGTCTTGTATCTTAGCTTGCAGAACATGAACTAAGTCAGCGTATCTTCTGAGATGTTATTACAGTTGATATATAGATATAATGTATGTATCTTCCGTTTACTTAACATTTATGAGAGAAGCATCGGCAATGGGAAAATGTGTACTAAAAGTAAAATCAGGGTAGCAAGTTAGAAAAAAGCTTCTGGAACTATTCTACCAATAAAGTTTTATGTGCAAGTATTTAAAATTAATTTATATTTTGTTGGCATTTGCAAATACACCTACAATTCATGTTACAAAACATTAATTTTTTCTATTGTAAAAAGAAAGAGTGATTGATAACGCACACATTTTCAAGAATAATATTTTTGACATTTTAGTCAGAAAAAGTTTTCGAAAGCCCCCCTGACTTGGGGTTAATATAGTACAGTTATTACGGTGAGAAAGATGCTCGTATTCTATAGCCAGAACCCCATTTCATTTAGAGGGTCTCAAGCAAATTATTATCAAATTCCTGTTCCAAACTTCAATTTGACTGAGTCCGTGTAGAATGATGTAGTATATGGAAAATACATCTGTATGATATTTCATTTATAAATATAGGGGTTGTGTTGCCTTGTATTACCGCCTGCCCGTTGGCCTTACTATTCCATCTCCAACTGCTAAGTATCAACGAACCGAATTACCAATTTCTCTAGCTAACAAACCAAATCAAATTCATTTCTGTCCGTAGGAACTTTTAAGTTAATTCAACCCATCTCAGTAACTCTCATCCAGAGCTAGTAACATAGCCCAGTACGTATTTCATATTATACGTAGATAGGTAGGGCAAAGGTAGTTCTTTTATAAAACTCCTTAAAAGTGAGATTGTCATTTATACGTTTTCCAGGAGTGAATATACAGAAAAAGGAAAGGTAGCCTACTCAACATTAACGAAGTCTACATGAAATTCTTTATCAGTTTACAGTTTATCCATACGAGATTGAGTAGCCTCCTATAAGGCAACACAACTTATATGGAAATAGTTGAGTAGGTATCTACATATTATGACATGTGTCCAATGGGCTTCCAGCAACGTTCCATACGTCCCTGGCTACCTGCATGTACAATTATTTTGTTTCATCCCTCAATGATTCGAAAGGAAACTGAATTTGATTTCGACTTGTATATTTTCGAACTAACTTTCCCCATATAAGTAAGCACTCGCTACATGGGATGTTTATAATACAGTTAGCAATGCAACTAAAAGGAATCTAACGATGGGAATGGAGGGCTGACTGATTGAAGTTAGAAATATTTACAAGAGAATGAAGCCAGTCTCATGCTCTGCTGTGCTGTATCAGCCAGGTCAAATCAATGTACCTATGCGCAATTCATACAACCCATTGCGGTTAATGCATTTAGGTATATACAGTAAAGTAACTATCCTTATACAATGCTGTATTTACATTACACTAAAAATAGTAGTATCAATAGCACACGTTCAAAAAAACTGACATATTGCAAATAAATTATGTAAATATGTGTAAAGATAACATTAAATTACTTATATTATGTAAAGGCCCATATCTATACTAAATAAAATAACACGATAAAAAATCTAATAAACGGGTTGTCCCGTTTTTATTTATGAGATAAGCTCTTGGTGACAATCACATTACATATCTGGCACTCGGTCACATAAATTATGAGCCAATCAATTAATTCTACCCTCCGTGCTTGTTCATTTTTGTGAGTCAGACACCCCTTCAGCATGGTACGAGTGAAAGTGGTCCTCCTATATAGTAGTAGGTATATACGAACAACCTGGCAGCTACCTAAATACTACATCTTTTACTTTGGCAGTGTAAACAAATAAAACATTAGTTTTCCAATGTTGTACTATTTGTAGAGAATTTATGCAGGTACTCAAACAAACTTTAATGTTATAAAGGGACTTTGCTATTTTGAATTACATTGATGATAATACGAAGCCCATGTAATGCAAAAGCACGGAATGCCGGACAGGGCTACACTACACTCTACACTGCTTCAGCTATTTACCTTAGTTTAGCAATTTCCCTTGTATACTTTAGCTACTATATGTATGTTGCACTAACAGTGTTTCTCTTTCCTTAAGTCACTAGTACTAACGATTCAAAGCTTTAAACTGAGTGTTCCTTCCCTTTTTATAGTCGTTCTATATGTAGTGTACATACTATACTGTGTTGGTTTGTGAAAGTTTCCTGAGACACGGGCGTTCACTTTCTTTCGTACACTTATACATACAGATGCTAGTTGTAATATTCCCATGCTGCTGCTTTTTCCATAAACCCTCTCTTTCTCTTTGGTTGCTTTGCTTTTACTCGGGATAGATTTGCTCCTTTCCCTCCTCAAAATGCAATCTATAGTTTCTCGCTTAGTTTACATTAGCCTCTGTTGTAATATTTGTACTAGTTAGTAGCAGTAGTGCAGTTGGACACGGTAATGTAATAAAAGTACGACGTACTGTTTAGAGTAAGAGAAAGTCTTAAGGGAAGGGCAGAGAGCAAAGCCGGAAAAGCAATGCAATCGGAGTATAGTGGCATATACACCTAAGTACAACAAGGCAGAAAAAGGATAGTGGTGTACACTACAGAGTGTATAGTGAGTTTGAGATAGTGCTGCTACTAAAACGAGAGTGGTGCACAGTGTGCAGTGGTGGCTGTTTCTTTGCTGTGCTGTTCCATTATAAACTTTGCTGCGGGCAGGGAGCTAAGCTGAGCTAACCTAAGCAACTTATCTAGAACATTGAATTGAAGGGCTGCGGGAGAGTGGAGATGAGACGGGAAAACCGAAACCACATCGATTATTAGTCGACAGCAAAATGTACTTTGCAGTTGAGAAGCCATAATACGGGAATTCATTAATGCAATGGTGGCAGAGACTACTCGTCTTCGTACTCTCTGGATGACGTGACGACCCCCCATCCAAACCAACCCGACCGGATTACCAACCATCAGATTAAAAATCACACCGAGTGCATACACACGCATCCATGTAAAAATAATGGCCCAAAAACATTACAAATTAATTAAAATACGTTAGTGCATGGGTGATGCAAAAATAGTACCTAGTAGGTGTATAGTAGGTAATCAGCTTAACTTATGAAGTTGTTTTTCAAATCTGTGACGAAGTGACCTTGAATATTAGTTTACAAGGAAATTTTACAATCATGTAGGGTTGCGGCAATACTGTTTGTGTCTTTGTGTGTATTCACCTAGTTATTTTTTAAAAGTTTTATGATCATTTTTTCGCGTCTTGTTTTGCTTCGTAAACACTGAACAAACTGTATTTATCGATTGGAATTTACGAGGAGAGTATTTAAAATAAAAATATAACCTTCCATTCTCAACTTATAATTATATATGGAGAATGTAAACAGTATGGTGTTCTAAATGCAGGGTGAAGTACATAGACAGTATATTGTATAACTAGTAATGTGTAGGCATTCAGATTTTCTTATGCATTCGTTTCAGCATGCAGTATTATATGTGTTTGTACTAAGTTTGAGCTATACTGGTATACGGTTTGTTATTTCACATTAAAACAGTTGAGTTAAGACAAGTCTAGTCAGCAAATCGCAAATCACAAGCAAGTTGTAAATCTACTCATCCACTCCCACCTACTCGCAAGAATTTAGCTAGAGCCGAAGCAAAAGAGTTAAAACTGTCTCGCATGAAGATATACGGAAAAAACATTCAATTACCCAAAGTTTAAGTATCTATCCATCTATCCTGAGCTTACAACCATTTCAACTCCAAACCACCACATACCACTGCCACAAGTAGTAATATAATATAACTGGAATGATAAGTATGACTGCCTCGATTTACACTCTCCGTGTCCGTGTCCTTTTTAACTTATATTTGGGCTTCTTTTCTTCTAAGAAAATGCAGACACTCTTATTACCACTACTAAGCATTGCATTTCCACTTTCTACTTTTGCCCTGCCATGACGTATACACACTATACGCTTAAAGTGGTACATGCATACAGTCATGTACCTATATATACTCTAGTAGTAGGTAGTACTGTAAAATGTAAGTGTGAGGATACCCTTATTGAATATAATGTCAGAGTGTAGTGGTGTGGCATCGTGGTAGTGTAGCGTAGGAGCATTAATGCCATCATAACGACTTGTTCTCTCTAATACTTTGCAACCCTGTAATTTAGCACGGTTTCCATTCCAGGACAAGTCAACTTAAGGACAGAGTGGTGCTACACGGGAATACATATCAGTAAGGAAGCCAGACGTGTACTGAACTAATACGAGATTATTTTATAGAGCACGAAACTTTAATAATTTTGCTCGTAAAATAAAGTCGAGTCAAGTCAAGCCTTGGAAAAACGAGCGTTAAAAGACATAAAATGAGGAAAAAATCATTTAAGGTACACTGAGTTGAAAGTAAACGTGGAACGCTGACGGAAGCGAAGGATCAAATACATTTTACAACGCAAAGATACTGCACATACCTAGTACTATTACTACACACTCTAATATTATACGTTACTTCTACAAAAGCACACATAATCAGCAGGCACTCTCCTCCCTAGTTCTACAACAACAAAACTACTTATGTACAAACTAAGTACTCCTCTTCCAAAGGCCAACACAAAACACAAAACATTCGTCTTACTTCGTAGTATTTGTATACCTAAGTAGCTGTACTTACATCAAACCTTCATTTTTCCAAAATTCATATCCTGTCAAAATGAACAACTTAACAAAAATTATGAAAATCCCATCCTCGGAGCACCTACCCATTCTTTGTAAAATAAAAGAAACCATATAGGTTCGCAAAATCTAAAGCAGGTATTTTCAAATATTGTTTTTGTCTTTGAATTTTTTTACACAGGCTTTCATTTCAAAAACATTGTTTATAAAATCACACCAATAGTGTGTGCACTGT
>JAQFYB010008149.1:0-10064 GCA_034694085.1 Pogonognathellus longicornis
CAATGGGGAGCCTTTCAGACGTAATTCATTTCGAATTAGTAGAAAAATCGAAGTTTTCATTACTAAGATTAAAATATAATGATCGAATTATCTTTCATCGTGTGTTTTTGAATGTTTAGGTCTTGCCTGGCTGATTAAATCTATTCATTCGCAATTAAGCACTAAGCATCCGGAAAAAGAAGTCAGTGCAATATGTACAGATTTGATTTGGGCTTTGTTCATATGTCCCGCTGTTACAAATCCGGAACCTTTTGGAGTCACGGATGCCCCTGTGAGTTCCCAAGCCCGTCATACTCTTTCACAAGTAAGTCGAATGAAATAGTTAAAAATCTGTCGTAATTATAAGCAGTAATGGGTTTTTTCCCAGGGGATTCTTGGCCCTCTCCACTTGTGGGAGTGGGCTTCAGGGTTTACCTCCCCAAGCTCCAAGCGTCGCCCACCTTCAGGGCGTGGCATGAACAATTTTCAAGGGAGTCCTAGGTACCGCTGACGAAGTCTGATGACAATCATTATGTCCAACCAGTACTTAACCCATTATTTTTTATTATTAACTTATTGCAGGTTGCCACAAATCTTCAAGCCTTAGCACTCTATCGTTGGGAAGGAACTGACCCACGACTAAGCGAATTCATCTCTTACTTAGATCCTGTATTTCATTTTATTATTAAATTATTACATATTGTTTTTCTTGTGTTTCTACAGTCGATACATGATTTATTCTTGACTTGTCATCTTAATTTTTTAGGAAGCTTTAACATCTGTCCTGGACCACGTACTAAACATGGAAGGTGTTGCGACGGAGCAGACTGGAATTGTTTCGTCCTTGTTAAGAAGAACTATCTTAATCCCTGAAAATTTATTGCAGCCGCTATTTACGTGGCTGAAAGAATGTCTTGTTTTATTGGAACATAACGGAAGGTTAACTGAAATCGAAATTTGGCCAGCTCTTGTAAAATCGATAACAACCGTCAATGAAAATTATGCAAAAGCTTTGTCCAGTGGTAACAGTATTACTTCAGCCAATGCTCCAAGCTCCGTTTCAGGAAGTAACGCGAGTTTATCTAGCAGTCCATCCCACAGCTCAAGCATTCTGGCAAATGGGAAAAGAGTTTTGCTCAACAAAAAGGGTTAGTCTCTATTGTAAAATATTTGTGGCGATGAGAGATGATCATTTTTTGTCTCTATTGGTCTGTGGCTGATGATTGGTGTGTGTGCAAATATGTATATTATGCAGTGAGTCAGTGTGTGTATACAACTATTTTTATTTTGAGGGCTAACTCAAAACAAGAGGTATACAGGTGCTAATTCTCGAAAAAAATTGAGCAAATTTGGGTAAAAATGAACATAAAAACACGAAATTCGCGCATGTCGCAATTTTATATATACTCAATAATCCATATACATAGAATGGAGTTGAACATTCAACTTAAGTGTTGTGCACTTAGTTTAACGCAGAGAACGTTTTTTTAGTTGCCTATATGAATGTTAATTATGTTGTATTTAGCTGACAGCCGTCAGGCTCAACCAACACTAAATTCACCTGCAGCAGTGGGCCATTCTGATGCCGGTGTGTCGGTCGTTGTTTTCCCCATCACACAACAGTCATGGGAGTGGGTAGGAATGTTGCCGGAGTCAGAAGTTATATCCAAGCAAGGAAAAGCTGCTGTGAATGTAGTTCCTTACGTGGACTCCATAGGGGGGATGGATGACCCGGAGGACGAAGAACGAGATGACCGTATAAGTTTAGGGGAGAAAAGAACTCGGTTTTCTTTGTCGAACGACGAGGGTTCCATTGGTAAAGTTGATTGGGATTTTGAAAATCATGTTTTCCTCCACTGCAATTATCGTGACGGCAAAGTTGTAAAGCTAACCGGGACGAGTGACAATCTGGAAGCAGTCTCGGAAGCCGCCTCCACGCACAGCGTTTCTTCATCAATCGAATTGGAAGATCAGAACGACAACTTTTCCGACATGCTCTCAGCCAATGTTTCAGGGAGAGGAACTCCAAATGTTTCTGGAAGAAACACTCCTCTCTCTCAGGCGGAGCAGGAGGAAGAAAATAATGCAAATCAAGAGATGGACGATGATATAATAATGGATGAAGCTCAAAACGAACCTCCACCCAACATCAACCCTCCAAATTTAAATAATTTGAACATCAACGGACCAGAACCTTCCAAACAGGCCAGGTCGGAAATTGAAGACAAATTCTGCAAGTTTGAGATTAAGAAGTTGTTTGGAGAAGACGAGACTGTTTCTTTGGTGAGTGACACTTGGAGCACGGACGTGCTGGCCAGTGACAGCGAAATGGGCGGGGACGCTCAGCACGCTCTACCACTTCCAAATCAAATCATTCCTCGCAACCCCGTGGTTCCTGGTTCGGTCAACAACTCAGATCTTCCACCTGCTGCTCCTGTTGCTCAAGATTCCAATGCCAATAATGAGACCATGTCTGAGGCATGGAGCACGGATGTGGCTGCCAATGACATTGAAAGACTTAATGACTTTGATACAGACGATACAGCAAGTGTAGCTCGTTCCGATGAAACGGGTCGTTCTGAGCCCGAAGTCATGACTTATGACACACCACGCTCTTCCGGTACTTTTCTAATCTTCCTTTACCTTGTCATTTTGCAGTGTAGAGTAGAATTAATCAGGACTCATTCAGGATTCAGGAAAGATTTGCGCATTGCCTGTTGTGCTTGAATTTCCCAAGTGATGATCAAATGACCATTATTACTCTGTATCTGTGGCCGAAGTAGTTTCTGGAGGCGGGACATATCGCAGACCAGACCAGGAGCGAGATCTGTTGATGTTTGATGAGGTGCAGCCAGAAAGCAATGCAAGTGCACTCCCACCACCCCCTGTGGAAAACGAAGTTTGCTCAATGGATATTCCGATCGAGAGTGAAAGTAACACATCCTTCGCTGGACTGCCACTCCCATTGTCGGCTGAGCCGCTGTTGGAAGTCCCAGCTAGTTCACCTGGTACTACTGTATCTGGTTAGTCCAATTACAACTGCGTGACATTCAAAACTAACAGGCAAATTAATAATGAACATTTTTTCACTTTCAAATCAAAGTAGCACTGTCACTTCCAAAAGAAGACAGAGTTGATACGGAGACGCAAAGTGACAGTGTTAGTTTGATTTGAAAGTGGCGAAATGTTTATTATTAATTTGCCTGTAAGTACTAAGACAGATGAAAATATATTTTCAATGCACACAGAACTGGTAAGCCCCACTTCCAGTCAGATCAGTATGTCTGTGTCGCCGCATTCTTTGCAAACACCCGGTAGTAGTACTCGATCTGGTGCCATACCCAAAACAATCAGCTTCGACAAGACAGCTGAGCGAGGTGATAAGGTCCGTCACATTTCAAGCTCTTTTCATCTTTTGTGATATTTTAGGGAAATACTAGTAATTATTATGGTCATTGCTGTGTGTAGGAAAACTGGGATGACGAAAGCGGAAGAACTCGGAGATTTTTCCGCAACTTCCGATTACCTTTTAGGGGAAGAAGCAGAAAGTCGACTAGAGGTCATGATGAAAGAGACTGGGATAGAACGCCTGACACTAATACAAGTCTACCTGTCCCAAAATTCCGCAAAAGTTTATCTGAAGATGTTGGGGCGCCATCAACAGCAAATCAAGGTTGTCCTATGTAATATTTTAAATATTTTTAAGTTGATAGTCCTCAGTTTGCTGAAATATATCATTTTCATGTTAGTGATGAACGAGGCATCCGACGAAATACTGGCTAAGTATCGCAGAAAACCAAGTTTGACGGATTCAACGGGCAGCCCTGTTTTGCCACCACGCTCGGAAATGGTTAATTTGAAGCTGAATAGTTTAGGAAATGGGAGCGCTCCAATCATTCGCAAAGATTCCTTGAAAATTACCAAAGCTGAACTAGTCAACGAAGCCAGAAGAAAACTCAGAAACGTACTCAGCAACTGTGATCTTCAACATACTCAGGTGACTAATCAGTGACTTGCATTTATTTTCCTTATTATGGTCATTGTCCACCCAACATCTACCTACTACCTAAATAACATGGAGTTAAGAAGACTAAGAGCAGGGTTGCCAGATTTTGAGCATGGATTTTGAGTGAGTGTATTTTAAGGTTGTATTGCCCACCAATAGTTAGATTGGATTCTCAACCTCATAACTTTGGTCATATGTCAATTTATCTGCAATCAATTGTAGTACTGCATCTGATAACTTATTTCTACCCGAAAACGTCCAAAACTCCATACTTCGTTACGGAGTCCACTTATTTGATAGCTTTTGAACTTGGTCTTTAACCGGTTTAACCTCTTTTGTGGAACCCTAACAGACTGCTGAAGGAAATTCTTTGGATTGTGCCGTTGTGAACCTGCTACGAGTGGAAATGGCAAGTGCAATTTCTAGAGCTGACCAAATAACCGCTGCACAACTGCAAGAGGCTGTCAGAACAGTGAAGTTGCTTGGAGCTGATGGGTTAGTTCTAACATTTCTTTCATTAAACATTTGGGTGAACTATGACTTCACTCCAACTGGTTAGCAATTAATGAACAACCATCATGCAAAATTTCATTCCTATTTGTGGAAAAGTGTCCCGTAGTGCATTTCAATAAGTCTGTATAACACGGATTCTCTCATGCAATTAAGTGTCATATTGGGAAATTAATAGTAGACCTGAGTCCGAGAATCACTACTTTTAAGCCTATGGATAACCAATATCTCGCGTTATCTTCTTTATTTATGGATCGATGGAGCTGAAAGTTTAGCCATCGTTGTTCATTTATTCATAACATATCCTTAATACTAGCAATAAGTATTGTAATTTTTCTAACATTCCACCATTTTTGCAGTTATTTTCAACAAAGTATGATTCAGGATGCAGTTCCTTTCCCCGCTTTCCTCAATATGAATGTATTGTAATCTTGATAATCTTGAATGATTTACGTGGATATATGATAAAATTGCTGATAATTTATTTAAATGGCTTATTTGTTTTAAGATGCCGTAAAGTTTTGCGATTGTTGCGGGACGACTACAGGCGTCGTAGTGACTATATTTCTTATTTAATGCGAGCAAAACAGGGCCTTTTGTCCACAATAAAATTTTTGGAGCGGGCAACTGTTCGAGCCAAGCACGAAGGAGACACGTATTCGCATTATTTGATTACAGAGTGTATTCGACTGTGGCTGGAGGAGCAATCTCAATCTCATTTTGTAGACGAATTCACTGGAGAATTCCGTCAGAGTACTACGGTAGATGAAAAAATCGAATTACTAGAAGGTTTCCTTTACACTCTCATGGATTTATTCATTGGATCCAAAGGTAGCCAAGCTTACTCATGTATTTTCTAGTTGTTACATTTAAACCATTCTTTCCCTAGCCAGTCGCCCAATTTTGTCAATCATTGTAGAATTAACAGAGTGGCAGCTTGGAAAAGCTGAAAAAGCGCTGGAGCAGTATATCGTGGCAAGAGTTTACACCCATGCGTTGTACCCGAACGGAGAGGCGGATATGCATCGAGATATGTGAGTAAATATTCACTTTAGTTGAATAATTAACAGTACGGAGAAGCTATGGACCATTTCATACTAAAAAACAAGCATGATTTTTCGAATGAAAATGTGTACATCTGAATGACGTCGTTTTTAACTTGCAGGGATGGAAAATTCCCTGCAACACTACAACTTGATTGCATGGGGAAATGGAAAAACTTGCCCCGCCCCCGCAGGGGGCGGGCCAAAATTATAGGGAAATCGGAATGTTTTGGGGAAATGAGGTAATGGGGAAATCGGAATTTTTTTGGGGAAATGAAATAATGGGAAAATCGGATTTTTTTGGGGGAAATGAAATAATGGGGAAATGAGGAAATCGGATTTTTTTTGGGGAAATGAAGTAATGGGGAAATCGGATTTTTTTTTGAAAAAATGAGGTAATGGGGAAATCGGAATATTTTGAGGAAATGAGGTGAAGGGGAAATCGGAATTTTTTAGGGAAATGAGGTTAAGGGGAAATTTTTAGTATATCTGTAACTAATATATAATAAATATATTGAAATGCTGAAAAAATAAGATTTATAACTCCATTTTATTGTAATCCATAAAATCACCCCCCCCCCTTCCTACAGTCCGGAAAAAAATTGGGGAAAGCATGTTCGGAGGGGGGGGGGCTGGAAAATGTCTTGCAACCTTGAAACCAGGTTGCATGGGGAAATGGAAATGTGTTGCAAGGGAAATTTTGGGAATTCCATCCCTGTTTTAAAGCTACATTGCAATTTTTCTGGGTCGAATTGTCAATAGGAGACCGGTATTTTGATTAGATTTTGACGACCCCTACCCTCCCTCTAGCCGCACTTGGTAATTTTTGAACGCTCCCTTAGATGTGGGGTCGGGCGCCGCCGATTCGCTTACCCCTTTTTAACGGCACCCTCGAAACGGGCGCAACCCGTTATATTTTTATGAAACTAAACCCGTCTTAATGCTTCACTAGCTGCCCATTGTAAACACATCATTTATTAAAATTATTACTCATTTTTTTATTCCACTTTACTCAAAATTCCCCACTCCCTTGAGAACAAAACGCCGTACGTACTCTTAAACCAACCAAAAATTATTATTTCATTCACAATCAGATCAACGTGTTTGTAAAATTCAGGGTTTTACGGGATCACATTTCTCGACTGGAAACTGTGATTACACCTTCTCATCGTGATTTGAAGATTCCGAAGTCTCAACTGGGGGAATATCCTTGGCCAGCTGCTCAACAGGAACTGAAAATGTTATCAGCCTACAAAACCGCTTCGGACAAACTCAGATGTGTAATCAGAGCTGCTTCTTTGATTGTCAGTTTATTATCTTCCGGATCTGAAAAAGTTGTTGCGGCTGATGATTTTGTACCTGTTCTCGTGTTCGTCATTATCAAGGTGTGTTTTTAACTGAATTCCAGTGAAATGGTGAACTGACAGTGATTATACTTTAATTGCGAATTTTGTCCTGCAGAGTAATCCGGCTGCGATTCTGTCAACCATTCAATACGTTAACAGCTTTTGTGGACAGAAGATATCCGGCGAAGATCAATACTGGTGGACACAGTTTTGTTCTGCAGTGGAGTTTATAAAAACAATGGATTACAATGAGTGAGCTGACGAGTCATAAGAGGTTTTAATCCCTCAGCTGCAATCCAAAGCTCTTAGTTAAATTATACTAAAGATATATGGAACTAGTAAGAATACGAAAATTATAATCAGAATCGGCAATGAAAATACTACAATCAGAGGACTATACAATTAATTATACAAGTTAACAGCAAAGTTGTCTGAGTACATCAGCACATTCATAAGTCCATTACTTTTAGTCCGTTGTCGTAATAATATTTAGACCTAAGTTGACGTTTGTCATGCGAATAAAATGTTTCTTTAGGTTTCGGAGTGAATGGATTAACGTAAATACTCTTTGTACTCCTGTATGATTATAATAAATTATTATATCTTCGTTTCAAGTAACTTTACCCTACCAATAATGCATATTACTTATACTCCACCATGTAAAAGCATTATGTTTAACGCTGTAGAGTATACCTAACAATGTAAAAGTAGACATTTTAGTTTGGGTAAAGTTACGTGAAAGAAGGAGGAAATAATATAATAATTGTTGAAGCAATAAGCAGTTGCGTCTCGCGTGGCTATTGTAAGAACAACTGAGGATGAGAATACGATTGTGATGTGCTTGTTGAGTTTGAAACCCAGGTGTGAACTTTGACTAATGTTTATTGTTAGATGGTATGATCTGATTATCTACAAGTATTATTATGGGAAATATCTCACGTCTTGTACAACCTGTCTTATTGCTCACTAACCAATTAATTGTTGCAAATAAATTAATGCTCTTCCTCAGTGAGACAGCAGGAGGAAAGTATAATATGCTAACTGCATTTTGTCAACCTCCAGCCCATTTGAACAATGCAAGGCTAGAATTAATAAAACCCTTGTTAATAAACAGCTAGACCGCTCATTTACTATTACTAAGTGACTGACTTTTCCATGAAGTCAATCCATGACCCAGTAACAAAAAAACTATTATGATATTTTATTAAATTTCAATTTATGTCGCACAGCGTAAGAGAAAGTTCAATCAAGTTGTAAAGATCTGTACAAGGTGGACCAAGAATTAACTAAAATGAATTTTAGAATGCTTATAGACTCCCCCAAATTGGTAGGAGTATCTAACATATGTACAGGGTGGCCGGTTAATTAAAACTCTTCCCTTTTTCTCTCCAACGGGGGAAGTTATACGGGTTATGAGTACATACAATGAAAGTTTAGGTCAGTCGTGGTGGGCGGTAAAAATTTCTAGGCAGTCGTGCGTGCCAAATGCCAATAGATAATTTGTGTGCGATTTGTGAACGTCAACTCAACATCTTGTGAGTAATCGTGTCAACTCGACGTTCACAAATCGCAAAATGTCTATTGGCACGACTGCCTGGTGTACTGCCCGCCACGACTGGTTTAGGTTATTATTATTCCAAATAGCAATATTAAGTTTCTAGGTTTAATACTTTTGGAGATATGGCCATTTTAAAAAACCGAGTTTCGAAATGACGATTTTACATGAGAAGGTTAAAACCAAATTAAAATACATCAAGATCACGCGCTTCGCGAAATGTTAACTTTTATGGCAAAATAACCTATTTTTGAGACAACAAATGCATTCTGCATGTGCATGGGGGCATGCATTTGCAATGTTAATATAGGTATGTCATTTTTTGTAAATATCTTTATCATTTTATATAAACATATTATGTATCCTTTCCACATTTGGGGAGTGGGAGTATCCTAAAAGTCATTTTAGTTAAGTAGTTCTTGGATCACCCTGTGGATTACCTTCCAAGTCAAATGTAATGATTATATGAATGAGGCATGAGACGAGTACCTATGTAATTATTTGATGAATTGTGTTGTCTTGTGTATGATCATGATGAGTAAACTGAAAATTATATTTCAAAGTCTAATAATAGGATTTTATATTACTCTATAATGTAACGCAAGGAGCATTGTACCGTATGTAGTATGCAGTGACAGTACAGAGTACACATAGTTCAGTGCAATTCCGACAGGTAAACCAGCAGAATTATTTACATGGACAGTAGAGGTGGAATGGTGGCAACGCACACATTTTTCCAGGCTCAGTTCGAATATTGCCGGTAATGCAAAAACTGGAAGAGTGGTTACATATTCTTGAAGGGACAGGTCCTTAGGTCCCTGTAACAATATTCATATCATTTCGCCACCATCTTTTACTATTTTCAGCGCACAAAGGTCAATTTCCGATACGTGAATCCTCACCACCGCATTGGTAAATATTGCTTTGAATCGCCTGCCGCGACACACGATGTCGCTCGTCCGGGAAATATTGAATGTGTAATA
Source organism: Pogonognathellus longicornis (assembly GCA_034694085.1). Lineage (NCBI taxonomy): Eukaryota > Metazoa > Arthropoda > Collembola > Entomobryomorpha > Tomoceridae > Pogonognathellus > Pogonognathellus longicornis. The sequence continues at coordinate 9,423 of JAQFYB010008149.1, forward strand.
GTGGCAGGCAGCAGTATACATGCATTTCTGTGTAATGTTTAGGGACCGACCTCAATCATCCCCAGGAAATACTTTGATCTGCCTTTTTTATAGGGGAAAGTTGTCCAATATTTAAATGAGGTTTCAAAGACAAGCGCAAATCACTTCTGGCATTAATTTCACCCACGCAATTATTGCGGCCTTAAAGTTTCCTACTAGTCCAGACAAAGACGTGATATATTTAATGTTATGTTATTTCCTCACAGTCATGTGAATTGCCATCACAGAATTTACGATTGATCTGGATCTGGGTCGCCAAACTACTCGAATAAAACCTTGATTTCTTGGTTCACTTTGAATTCTAATTTTCTTTTAGGTATTATTGTTCGTATTTACAGTTTTATCAACATGCTAAGTACGGAGAAACATTCGAAGTTCAATCATCTAAGCTTGCCTCTGTACTTATATTGTAACAAATAATATGTTCTTTGTCTAGGTCATAGGTAGCTTACTATCAACTATGTCCATTTCGGGAGAAAGCTCCATGAGCTGATTAGGTAAGTTGAACTTCTCAAGTTATCTATTAGTTGTGCTGACAATAAAGATATCGTTTCATTTCCTTTCCTATATTATGTTGGAACTTTATGAATATTTTTTAAGAAT
>JAQFYB010008150.1:0-10063 GCA_034694085.1 Pogonognathellus longicornis
TTATTTTACAACCCAGCCATTCACACTAATAAAATTAAATACAATGTTTAGATACTGTTGTATGAGCACGTATCTGGCACACTTTATAAAGTCAGGTGAAATCTCATGCACATGTGTACACAGATAACAATAGTTAGTACAGCCCTCGCTCCTACGTGGAAATTTAACTGGGATGCTGGTTTTCCATAAAGAAGGCCTAAACGTAAAGCTTGCCTAAAAATTTTGAGCTGAATGCAAGCATTTGGTAACTCTAAGTAAAATCTGTACTTGTTTTTACTTTGAAATAATATTTTGTAAAATGAGAATTTAAATATTTACTTGTCGTTTAAAATGGTTTCTCCAAATTGCTCTTAGTGAAATACAATCGGATTTTAATTGGGAGAATTAAATTAGACTATACATTAGGTACGTATAATTCAATAGGTAGCATCTAACCGAAATGTAAAAGCAAACTAAAGGATGTCTCATGTACGAATGAGCTTGCTTCAAAGTTCAGTAAACTGAGAACGCATTACAGAATAGCGCGTGTAGCGGAGCCTATTTCTTAGTACCTAAGGTTATAAATGATATTATTATTGCTATTCCCGGCAGAATATGATTAGCAGCGTCTTCAAAACGCTCTATTGTTCACAGATTTTATAGTAGAATTTCAAATTGGGCTCAACGGAAATAAGATTATTGTTATAAGAACTCTGCTCATATTTACAACACGCCTAAATCTTATTTACCATAAGCACTCTACATAGAAATCTAAGTCTCTTCGGTTGAATTGCGTCTTTCATTTGGGAAGGATTAAATATGCTTACAATTAGTTTCTCAAGTCTGTTAACAATTAATAAGTAGTGGGGCGATGGGATATTTTCAATGTGAGTTCATGCAGTGGAATCTGCAGCACGTATTGTTACATAAAAGCTGTCTGTCCAAGTCTTACGCAATTTCTGTCCTGTCAATCACACAAATACAACAAGTGCCAAACTTGTTGTGCTATACAACATGGAATCAGTAAAACATTTCCTCAAGATATTACACTTGAGCACGAAAATGGGAATTAAGGCTGTTCTTGCTGCAATTGCCAACCCATTATTATATGGACAATAGTAATACAGGCCCTCTCCGCGGGCCTTTAATTACTAATTTCCGGTGGGTGAATCAGTTTAAATGGGATTAAAATCGTACTGCTGGCTATTCGGCTAAGAGGACCTTTGTTTGCTGAGCTATGCGCCGAATGGGCAGTTTACTAATAAAATTAAACAACAAAATTACACATTTCTCAATGTTTATTGCATACAATAACCTAAAAATTAACATGGTTGGTCCGTTATTGACATGATTGGTTCGTTATTGACATGATTGGTTCGTTATTGACATGATTGGTTCGTTATTGACATGATTGGTTCGTTATTGACATGATTGGTCCGTTATTGACATTATTGGTTCGTTATTGACATTATTGGTTCGTTATTGACATGATTGGTCCGTTATTGACATGATTGGTCCTTTATTGACATGATTGGTCCTTTACTGACATGATTGGTCCGTTATTGACATGATTGGTCCGTTATTGACATGATTGGTCCGTTATTGACATGATTGGTGTTTTATTGACATGATTTGTCCTTTATTAACAACTAACCACAATACTAGCTCTACTATTTGTTCTACAATGCCAGCACTAAAGACAGTAAAACAATTCAAATAAATAAATTAATTGTTAAATTAAATTAAATCAAATTGTTTGTGACGCGCTAGGAAGTTCGTGAGATGATCAATGAGATGACCGTAGAAACAACTGTCGAAATTCACTGAAAAACCTTAGATTTATTAACAGTAAAACAGCAAATTGTAAATTTCATTTTAATTGCCTTAGTTATATTTTTTCGAAATATTATTAGATTTAAACCTGCTCAGCAAACCTTAGCTTTAAATTGATGTATTTCAGCACAGGAAATGTTGAGCGGTTCGTGAGATTAGGCTTTTTTACATGATGTTTTACGAATTCATGCTATAAGAATTTGATAATATAAGATATTGTAAGTAACTTTGTGTCCGTTACGTATTAATAGCATTTATTTATTACGTAGTCGGAATGTAGTTAACGGTTCTGAAAGGATTAAAGCGAATCACAATTAATGTCAGCGTGTACTGCTGTAGTTAATTTGATTGCAAGCAGATAATGGTCAATGACGAACTAATCCTGTTATTAAATAAGATCAGTTGACAATTGGGTGACGTAACAACGAACTTGTTACCTAAGTAGCCAACATTCATGAATATTAAAGAGAGCCTGTACGAGCCAGTGGAACATATTACTACCCTAATTACTTTTCCTATTTTGATTATGAATATTGTAAGTGAGACGTGTATAATATGTGAGTTGTACGCAGAAGATGTTCCTACTTAAGAAAGTAAAGCTGGATTGGATCAATATAGACTTTTATAGTATTATACATTTACAATTTGATTAAACAATGAGAAAGTCTCTAGAATTATGCTGTTCATGTTACCTGCGTACATACGGGCTATGGAACATAATGAAAGCCAAAGGCTACGGCGTAGAATGAACATGCACACATAGCGGAGCTACATTTCCAAATTCAAAGCTTGTCATGTAGTAAAGGCAATATTACATACCTACTATTATTTAAGCTGCAGTTCTTGCCTGCATTCAACTAAGTATGTTAGCTGTTAATTTCATATTTGATGGTTTCATTACACGGTTTTATGGCAAATCCTTCAAGGTAAAACGTCGAATAAAAAGGTCAGTACAAAAAATACATAATGAGTTTGTGGAATTACAGTAATCTGCATCCTTTAGCATGGGAATTGATTTAAAATCTCCGATTTGGTTAAAAATGAATTATTAAATGAACGTTAATTCAAGGTAAGGTTCCACCAAAATGGAACGGGTACAAACAATTTGACAAAGAATTGCTTTTCATATTTCTAAATATTTTTCAAAAGTAGAATTGAGTTTTTCGAATCGTGTGTTGGTACGTAAATGTGTTCTGCAAATAATGAAAGCACCTAATTCATTTAATCTTGCATTTTATATCGCAATTTTGTATAGCAATTAGTATAACAAAATAGTATTGAAGTTGTTATGAAGTACCTATTGAAAAAATTAAATATTATTAGAACAGTGTGGCTGAACAAATAATCGTTATAATTAGATTTCCAACTAAAGTTATGTGTAAGGCTTTGAGCGCTTTCGATGAGACCGTTATGTGTTATGTCCTTAACCAATTTAGGTTTTACTTTATGTCTGTTGACCGTTTTGGCTTGACCTAATCATCCGATTACCCATTACATCCAGGTTATTAGCTGCATAAGGGTATTCCTAATGTAAAGTATTGTAATTAACAATGTAGATACGTACTAAGCCTATTAAATTTCTCATTCATGAATTGTATCGTCTGTATGCAGTATCAAAGATGTTAGATTTATTTCATATAATTAAATAGGAAACTGAAAAAACTGATATACAGCTATTAATACAGCTGTAACATTTAAATTTATATTTTTACGTTTACAATGTAAAAATACATTTTCACCGGATACGAGTTATATTGTCTTTAGTTTTATGTTAGGTAGGTACTGATATTCCAAGAACGTAAACTTGTCATAACAGTGATTAGTTTTTTATATGGATAATTTTGATGTAATTGATTTAGGTGTATTCGTTGTGGGAAGCTTGAGTCTTAAGGATTTAGTGTACTGGAAAATAGACAGTACAAAATTACAAAACAGGAGAAAGTACAAATGTACATGTCGTATTTAGGCACCTTCTATCAACTTCAGACCTTCAATTCATTAGAAACTTACTACTTCTTTGCATCTCTTACTTTATATTACAGTGAAGGGAAAAAATACGCGTCCTTCATTTCGTCTGTAAAACATAGATAAGTACAAGTTCGTCCGAAAACGTATCCAGGATTTCATTTCGAGAGGGCGCAAAAACCATTAGCGCAAAAACCCATCTTTTTGGCAAAGCCAAGTCGAAAATATCACATTTAAGCTGGAAAGTTTTGGGGGGACGAGTCTTGGCGCAACCGTTGCTAAATACGGCTTTCAGTTCATGTAGAAGTATTTACATTTTTCTCCAAGTTTGCGGCCAACCAGAGATTTAGTTTTTGGCACAGGGCTGAATTAATGGAGAAATACATTCATTGTATGTTTTGAGAAAGCTGGAACGTATAACTTAACATTGAGTTAGTATCCGCAAAGTTTAATCACATAATGCACTTCACTTGTATGTTGGCATAGTATTCATTTTGTAGGTAAATTTAGAAAATAAAGAAAATACCTACTATTTTTGTGCATGATATCATTGTGTTTGGAATTAGAAAACATATGTTTATTTGCACATACTTTTGCCTTACATAGTGTCAACGAATTTTAGACGGGTTGAAATGATTATGAAACATTTATTATCTCGCGCGTCATATCACTCTTTGTTATTTTTGAAATTGTATTTACACAACAGAATAAAATAGAAAAAAATTGTATATTTAGCTTATACAAATGTGCATAATATTTTCCCTATGGTCACGTCTTAGTTTCTCGGTTACGTAATCCATCGTATTTTTTTGTGGCACTGTCACGTTCTGACAAAAAAAGAAATAACTTTTGATATGCCATGTTTATTCGTCTTTTTACTTCTTATACTGATTACAATTGTTTACCTTCGCCTTATATTACAGGATTTCTATATAGGAGAGCTAAGTTTATGTTTTCCTCCATACTTATAAGGAATTCTCAGTGGTACGTTATTTTACATTTACACTTTTTTTATTTCAACTAAATCTAAGTGTACTTTATTGCCCTGGTAGTGTAGCCGACGTCTGCATGGAATTGAGCGTAGCAAGCGTACAGATACATGGCTCTATTTTCTAGCACATTGTCAATGCTATCTTAATACTACATTGCATACTAATACACTAGTATGTATATTGTATGTAGTACGCACAACAAACAAAAATACTAGGGGTGACCCGTCGCAATTGGAACACTTTTCTTTGAATTGATTTTCATAAATTTCTAGAAACATGTCATATAATTTTATTGTACGTAACATTTAAGTTTCTTAAGTATAAATTTCACCCATGTTACTTCTTTTATTTGTTGTAATTTACAAGTGTTTTAATTTTATTTAAAAGTATACTCTTGTTCGAATTGCACCGATTAGTAACATGTACTAAGATTTTAGCAAACCTTTTAGGTTTCATATTTTTACTGGAGAAAATCGGTATTTGTTTAGTTTCTTTTCCCCTGTTTGGCATCTATGACAAGTTTGTGTTTCTCTATCCCATTATAACGGCCGTTCTTTTAAGAGTTTTATTCGTTCAGCTGTGTCGGTTAATTAAGTTAAAATTTCGGATTTAGCTTTTCTTCCAGCATTACACAACATGTTTGCACATCCTCTAAACCATGGTTGTATTTATGATTCCATTTCGGGGTGTGAAAATGTTTAAAAAAGGTCAATAAACCGTTTCTGGGCAGGGAAAAATTATTATTTTCGCGTGACGTTTTTAACAGTGGCTGCAAATAAACAATTCATGAAAGAAGTTGACACGATGTTCCAACTGAGACGGATCACCCCTACTATGTTTCAAGACTTTAGTACATAGTAGACAAAAAGTAGTAACAAACAAAAATTGCTGTTGCTTTTCCTTCCAGTATTGTAGCAGAGTCCATTTCTGTGTACAAATACTTCGTGCAATTCCTGTTGGAGTAAAACAAGTGTATGTTTTAGATTATTCGAAGTGGGAAAGAAATCCTCTTGGATATGTGCCATTTTTCTTATACGTTAGTGTTTCTGTAGTAATTCCTAGTAGTGAATGAGTTGTCCTTATGTTTATAGACTTGTATACCTACATGCTCGTACTCACTTCATATTACGTTGTTCTGGCAGTAATGTAACAGATGATATATGATCATAAGGATCTCAGTCTCAACCCTTAAAACGCACGTAGGAGAAAGCATTTCCTCCTCTCGTACCAAATCCATTTTATTTAATATTATGATATAAAAAATTAATCAAAACAATTCAAGCGTTCACTTCATCCGAAAGGTCAATGAAACAACAACGCTCGTAAAGATATCAAGCGAAGAAGTGTTGAAAAAACACCGACGAACTTTGTAACAATAAAAACGGGAACAAGTTGTACTTAGAAAGACATTCACTCTTTCTTAACAAAGATTTCCTATAAAAATTCAGTTCTTTGCACTAACACTCTGTATTATTTTGTATTGTGTGTTGTTCAATATGTGCGACACATGACCATAATGCTTACATTTACCAACATCCTTTCTCTCTTGGATTTATACAACCTTCCTAGTATTCCAGTTTTTATAAGTTCATCTGCAGTTCTCGATGATACACATACAGTAAGGTTCGAAAGTGGTGAAACATAAAACACTCAGACTTCTCAAATCATACATATGACAGACAAGTCCCATCTCAACTCTTGTATCGATGTAATGTTTTTTTGTAAAAGGCGATTGTTCAATGTTGCGAACTGTAATATTTCTAAATATTCCGCGTGGAAAATACATTCATAAATAGAAATGAATTGATAAGGTGCTATTATGATGCTTTTTGCTTTCCGTAAATTACGAGCATCAAAAATTGAAACTTTTTTGTACTGCATTTGAGAATTGTAGGAAAAAATAGGTTTTTTCGCTTCCATTGTGACAAAATTTGAATATTTTAAAATGATCGTTATAAACCAATTTGATCTAGTAAAGCTATAAATAACTTACTTTTTCTACCCAAAAGCATTCAAGGTAGCTGGTATTTTCGATTTATCAGATCTCTACAAAATCTAGAAGTATCCATGAATGAGAAGCATAGCAATTAGTGGTTGTGTATCCCTCCTGTATCACACTGTAGAAATGCACAAGTTGTTTCTGTGCACATTAGAAGATAGAGGAAGTGGCTAGAAAGAAAGAAGCTCTGAGTAATTATGAACATTGCTCACTCTGGGCAGTACGTAGAACCAGGAAAAGGTAGTAGATGTGTTCTGGTGTATGAACCCATTGAAAAGACCATCAAGTAGCTTTATACCACTAAGACATTGTCTCATCGTCTGAACCAGCGAGAGAAAGAGCAAGTTTTTTACAAGCAAATGCAGGAGATAATGAGCAATTTAATTATATGAATAGCAATCATTTCTTTTCTACTTGTATCGCATGAAAGTATGTTTGTACTTTATAAGACTGCACATTTTGAATTACATCGCTCACTGATTGTACCATGTAGTTCTACTTAGCTAATAATAACATACGGGGTGTGCACAAGAGAATTATGTGAATGTGCAGGAGAAAAGCACACAGGTATATAGCCCCATTGTCTCATTTCAAGCAGACATTAATAAAAACACAGTCAACTGCTACAATTCTCCAGTATACTCCGTGGCGAATGCAGTCAGTCCATCTCTCTAACAATAAGAACGACCTAAGCTGAGTAAGTAGCCAGGAAATATTATTAGCGACCTACCTCTCCAACTTCCAACGACTCCAACCTCACACTAGAAACAACAGTGGAAACACTATCACAAAATCCACTCTCGAGATTGCATTTAAGAGGATATTAACTCTATACGTGTAGTAATAGCACTAGAAATTGCTCCTTATAATTTACTCTTTCATGTAATGCACCACCACCACCTTATATCTCCACTAGCACTAATATTCCGACTACACACAATTACTAATGTCTTCCTTCTATTTCACAAACACTTCCCTTTCTCTCTTTCCAATCTCTCTGTCTCTCTTTTCCTACCTCAACTATACAACCACCTTTTTCTTCACATCAAAAAATAACAAGTAGAAATTAGTGCTCATAGAAGGTTCACTTGTGTTGTGCTCCTAGTTTTATTTCTTCTTTTTCTCCCACTAAGCAAGACAAATACCACAAGATACAAAGACCCGAATTCGGAGTCAGTTAGGTAACAGGTAATGGCAATAGAAATAATGCTGGAGGTGCGGTATTTGTACGATTATGTAAGATACCTAGCTATTGAGCTATTCCAAACATGCAAGCGACGATACAATATTGTTTGGCTGCAATATTATACCAGTCAAACACAACAACTCCACAGTAGCATTGTAATACATAGCTATTTGTAGTGCAGTGTAGCTATATAGACATTAGTGCACTATGTATGATGGTGTAGTCATTGTGACTCTATTATTATAAATGAATGAGTGGTAGACCCTGTTGTGCTTTCACTGTTGGAGACTAAGTATGTCTTAAGGAGGCTTTTCGGTGAAAGCAAGTCATAACAATGCGCATGATCATAATTTTGAAATACAAGTTCGTTCTGAAATTCAGGCTCTAGCACAGTATGTAGTTATTATTTCTCTACAATATTGTTCTTTTTGTAATTTCTTCAAAAACGTAAATTGTAAAAGTTATTCGAGGTTGAAATTTCAACCTCTTCAACCTCGAATAAATTTATATTTTACATTTTTGAAAAAATTACAAAAAGAACAATTTGTAGAGAAAAATTAACTACACACCGTGATAGAGCCTGAATTTCAAAACGAACTTGTATTTCTAACTCATGATCATGCGCGTAATATAGCGTTACATGACATTTGCTTTCACCGAAAAGCCTCCTTAATGTTTGCATGGATTCGGCTAATATAGTGGTTTGAGCAATACATGAGCATTACAGTATAAAAGTCAGTCACAGTATATAGTCAAGGCAATTGGAGGGGCGAGTTGGATAGACAAGGACGTTGCTACTAATAATATTGTCACCACAAAGAGATGATATCTATTACAAAACTATTATTACATAGGCATTAGGTGTATAAACGAATATATCTGTCATTCTTTCTTTCTTTTGCCTTGTATGTAATACGTTCATGTGCTATCACCCCAGGCGAAGCTGTCCTTCTTTGTGTAGCAGTTTTATACTTGGTTGCCCTCGTAGTTCTTGTACAAGGAAAAAGTAACTATATAGTAGTAGGTATAAAATAAAATAGTAGATATATGTATATAGAGGTTTGTGTAGACTGTCTGTGTACAATAAAACCATAGTATGGAAAACCATACGTATGTATGTCACTAACTACAAACAGCTACTACAACTACACTAGCATGAAATAATAATATTATTGTTGCTCCGTGTAAGTATTCCCAGAGTTAGAAGCAATGGTACAATACTTAATATGGTGCATATACCGTAGTATTTCCTCTATTTTAGCCTCCCCTTCTAATGGTAACCCCTTCCCACTCTATTTATAGTCCACCTGAAATTCATTTTGCATAATTGTAGCTCCCCTCTAATGGTAACCCCTCCGCCGAATGAAATGTCTCACTTAACTGTATTACAGGCTGCTAAAGGGGATAAAACGAGACTTTAAACTTCACTCGAAAAGATAAATTTTGTTATTTTATAAATATTGAATATTAGCCCCCTTCTAATCGTAGCCCCCCTTCTGTTTATAGCCCCCCTTGAAATCAATTTTGCATCTATATAATTTTTGCATTTTGCATTACATAAGAAATTGCATAATTATAATCTTGGCTAAAATTAGAGGAAATACGGTAAATAGGCAATGCGTCCAATACACAGACAGTAGTTTCATTTGTAAGACTTTTTCTTGTGTGTTGTAAAGTTGTGTAGTGTAGTGTAGTTAGTGACTAAGGCTGAACGTACTTTCTCCCTCATTCTCATTCCATCACGAGCAGGAGACTGTCATTTCATTTATAAGAATGACACTCTAACTGTGCCTTCTCCATTATATTACCCACATTCATTCAACATTGTCCATTACATTTCCTCTTCCAGTATTTGTACTAGTCACACCAAGCAATCCCATGCTACAACACGGCTCTATTTTACTGCAATATGTATGCAAAGAGCTGAATACCATTTGTTACCATCCTGGACAAAACACTCATCAAGGATAACACATTGCACACACCATATTTTTCATGCTTTCAATGTATTCAACTTTATAAACGGGCTTATATGTTACGAAGTAAATTTAACCTATGTAATAAAAATGTTAAAAATTATTTGTTCAAAACGTACCTTAGTACAATTTA
>JAQFYB010008151.1:0-10063 GCA_034694085.1 Pogonognathellus longicornis
TCCAAGACTCAAAGATTTCTTTACAATTTAATAGAAAGGTGTCACAAACACTGAAGGATATTTTGACTATAGTTTATAAATATATTTATCATTTACACGTAATGAGTACAAACAAAAACTAAAATAAATATTCACTTTTTAAATATTATTTATACCTTTACACTGATTATTTCACAGGGAACTCACATCTTCTTGCAACTTCTGACAAATGTAGACTTGAGTAATAGATAAAATGTCAACGGACTTTAGAATTTAAATCGGCGCAGCATCTAGCACATCACTGCAGCCCACACAATGTTTCAATATCTTTCCCACACCATTTACCAATTGGAAATTGGAGTTCATATTTTATCATTTCTACCCACATTGTTTACACGCCATTTACTATTTAAAGTCCTACAACTATTCCGCTGGCAATATCACACATTATTCCCATTCGGGATATCTGCCGATATTAGCCGAAAATGTAAACGTGGGAAGCGTAATATTTTCCCTCCAAAAATATATGCCGGGCCCTAACATTTTCCCACAAATTAGACCATCCCACATATTTCCCTCAAGTTCCACATGATTCCCTCAGTATTCCCACCAGTGGTTCTTCCTGGGGAACTAATTACCATTTATAAGCATTAATATATAATATTTAATTTGCAAATCTATAGAAAATTACAGAAATAAATAAAAGGGGGGAAACAATGAATTCGAGAGAAATTAGAGATAAAGAGGGAGGGTCGCGAAAGAGTGAATTTGAGAAAAATTAGAGAAATAGAGGGAAGGACGGAAAAAAGTAAATTTGAAAAAATTTGAGAAATAATGGTAAGGTCGGGGACGAGAGAAATTAAAGCAATTAAATAAACAGAAGGAGAGTTTGGAGAGTAAGAAATTGGAGAAAAAAGAGAAATATGTAGAATTCTAAATAGACGAAGGTGGTGCGGGAGGGGGGGGGGGTTGAGATACAAATTAAAAATAGAGGAAGGTTCGGGAAGGGTGAAGTTTTTTTGAAAATTGAAGCATATGGTGGAAAGAGTTTTAATGAAACAAATTGCATTGATTAATTGGAATTGTGAAACTTTAGTAATTCTGACAGAACATTCCAATTTTCTCCTCGAAATCAGCGAATAACTTCTTTTAATTTGCCTAGATTTAGCACATATGCCAGCACAGCTGGTCTAACATTATCTCTTTCATGGCATGCAATTCTTTCCCAGCGCGGAGCGCGTGAACAGATTCACTAGTTTTAATATAGGTAACGTTTTTCTAAGAATAGTTTAACAGACTTACCTAGTATAATAGTACGAAAGACTTACGAAATAATGTGATAAAAATGTAGTATTTCCCTATCTCGTCCTGATTTACTCGTTTATGGATATTTATGTATTTCCTATTGTTTGAACTTTAAAGGAAATTCTAATATACAATGCAATGGTGATATTATTATTTCGTATATCTCATACCCATGTGATTTAACGTTGAGTAAGTTGTTTTGCATTGTGGTTTTCATGTTTATGTATACTTAATGTTATAAGAACTGGAAACACACTAAGTACACTTTAGACTACCAATCACAGTACCATCCTACTTTATAACATATGCCCACTGGCGTAGCAAGGACAGTGCCCAAGGGAACAATTGCCCCCCCCCCCCTCCGCCCCGAAATCAAGGAAAAATTGGTTATTTACCAAAAAAATGTTTAGATTGATCCCCGAAATAAATTTCTGGACAAGGCATTGGATATCATGCATTATGGCATTATGGGCAGGGATGGGCAACATACATTTGTCTCAAAAGGTACGGATTTTAAGACCGGTAATAAACCATAACATTCACTAAAGCCTTATAACTATCATGATGTATACTAACTTTGAACTGTATTTTAGTACAAGAAAATGTATTTTTGAAGTCATGTATTTTAAATGCATTTCGCCAAAATACATTTTGCCCATCCCAGATTATGGGTCTCCTCAATTTGAGTCAATTTAGGTCTAAATTAAAGTAAAATGCATGGCATTAGCGCGTAGCGCTACCCTTTTTACGATTTTTTGCATTTTTATGGCCATAATAATAACTGGTTCTGGGGGTGCCCGTCCACCCTATGCACCACCCCTGGCTACGTGTATGCTCGTAGAAATTTAGCAGATTTTACCTGGTAGCATTTGCATTAAGACACTTCATATATAAGTAGTTTACCTAGTTATATCTACTACTTATCTGTATATTATATTTAATCATAGATTTTTTACATGTATACAATAATGGAATATCCTCTAAATAACTCCTTTTTGGTAAACTTGACAATTCAGTCGTATAGTATTACAATCGACCATATAAGCAGTTGACATTTTGTCATTGATGACATTGAAAAAAATCGAATAATAACCTGTATGTACAAATTGCAACGAAAAATTCCCAAGAAGATGAACTTACTTATTTCATCGCAGCAAACTCCGGTTGCAGTACGTACTTACCAATACCGTTGGTCTTAGATTATTAATACAAACATTGCTAATAGATATAGCCACATTTAATACATTTAATATTGGTAGCTAATGCATGGTAGCATTCTAATTCACTCATATTATTGCTCACTAAAATTATTAGTTCATTCTTGAAAAACAGCAGCATACATGAAATGCATTTGATATTGGGATTTCCTCTTATTTGTGGAAATCCTTATTTAATTGACAATGTTAGGTTGTAGGTATGGTCTAGCTAGGTACTATGGGTAGATGTACTGTATCTTTTATCTTATTATTATCAACATTCAATGCAATATTAACACTAAATCTCGTACAAATGTCAATGTACAAAGGTGACACTAACAACAATCGAATATTTCCCTATGCAAATGCAATATTTGCAATTTTCTGTAAGACATAATATTAATGCACGATAAACCCCATTGCAAACACTCTGGTTTACTCACACACATAATCTATATTTGATATTATATTATACTACTTATATATATAATAATTTCAAAACATCACTTCCGCTTGTAAATGAATAACAAAACACATTTGGGTAAAAAAATGTATATTTGTAGACTCAACTGTAAGACTAAAATATGAAAATGGAAATGAAAAATGTGGCATGAGAACATCTTATAAGCATTTTGTGTCTGTTCAATGTTGAAGTGGTGCGTTATAGAAAAATGTAGAGAGAAACCTGTGCAACCAGCTATTTACAAGTTGTTAGTGTTAGTATCTAGGTATCCTTTAGTTAGTATCAGTATTAAGCATTAAAAGTGATAGGATGATACCTGTACAATCTAATAGTAACTACCTGTAGCTGCCTAGCTATGGTAATAATGGTATGCTATTATCCCAGGGCTTGTTTGTTCACATGCATTCACTCGCTACTTGAACCTGTGTAGATACCGTGTTGTGTACTGAATTGCATGGTTTGTATGAAGTTGATTGTAATGGGATGGTATGTATTATGTATTATGTGTAGTGTAGTTGTGTCTGTGTGAGTATGTGATGGAACGAGAGTCGAGACGAAGAAGGAGTTGCAGTTGTGGCTTTAGCCGAGTTTTTTTGGTTTGGTACAGCTGAACTCAACTGTACTGGGTTGGGAGTTGGGACGGGACTGTTGCGTTGCATTGCATTTTGTAGAAGTTTGGAAAAGCAAAGTTGGGAAGGTAAACGTCAAAAAGTGGTTAGTCTGCGTCTGTCACTTGCCCGAGTCGCACTACTCCGCTGATTGTTATACCTGGCTATAACATAGCATCACACATTCTCAAAAACTTTATCACTCAGTTTGAAGCTTTTTGTCAAAAAACTATAAAATGTCTCGCGACAAGGCCACCAATCAACTCAACGAATGGAAGAAGCAAAATGAGGTGAGTTCACTCTTACACTCTTACTATTATTTAACTTTTGACATTTATAGTTCAACTTTATTTAGTTTCAGGTGTCTTCAGGTTATTTAGTTCAATTTTCCATTATGACACACAAAATCATATTTTCTTACATTGTGCCTTTAAGAATCTATTTTATATGCATGTATGTAGAACTACTAGTAAATAGAATCAGCATTGATATCTGTCTATAAACCGCGATTCAATTTTTGTAGGAATTTCTATATATCACTTCAGGGTGAATATGATAGCTCATTTATTCGCACAATATTGTTACACTACAAGTGAGATTTTGATGTTTGCTTGCATCGTCGTAATGTTGAGAACACCAGATCTGCATAGTTTCATCTCTACAAACCGCATAATATATATATAAAAGTAGTTTACGTTCTCATGCATCACAAACAATCAGAAAAATGTCAATCTGTTGTTGTAGCTTCATTTCATGATCTTTCCATAAACAGAATCAAATCTATCGCTTTTAAATATTTAATCCTCCGCTTGAAATCCTATGCTTAGTTTTAAAAAGTCGTATTAAAGAAAATTGTAATATTGCATATGTACTGTGTAATAGTGTGTAAACTAAGTAAACTTGGCTGCATTATTATACCTGTTCGAAAATCTAGTTCAGTATAATATAATTCTCGCTTCATATCCCACCAGAAAAGAAAGTGTTTATCAATCCGTGGGAAATAATTCTTTCACTGACCAACAATTTCCTTTCCCATCATGTAGAATTAGTAGCTAGTTTCTTGGCTAGTTCACAGTTTAGTCAATTTTCTTATTGTGGTATAATTGTGATACACATGAAAAGAACATGTAGTAGGAGTGGGTATACACCCCTGTATTATTAAACCAACTATTATTCATCCTCTCCAGCTTCATAATTAAGTACTACATACCAGCATCAACAGCAGCAGCGTTCAATGTAAGATACCTGTGTGTATTACACACCTCGCTTTAATTCTGTATAGCGTCAGTATAAATGTAGGCAGATTACTTATACGAAGGTATGACTGGGGGAGTCACGACGAAACTACACAACACATATTTATGCTTTATAAATCCAATTTCTGCTTGATATAAAAATAATGAGTTATGGTGAGATAGAGCATTTAAAGCTGTACAAAACATTTCAGCGTTGATATAAGGTATACTACACAGTGAATAGTAATTTACACCAATGCAATATATAGAGGTTTGTTATGATGACTGAGATTTTAACACACACACACACACACACACAGATTTTAAACTGGCAGTAAATGAATGTAGGTATACTGTCCAGAACAACTACAACTGTGGTACCCAGAGTGTTTAGTGTTACAAGTTACAATGCTACACGGTGTCATAACATCATTATTATTATTTTGTATGCAAACTGCTTACTATCTGACTCAAAAAGCATTGTAAAGGGTTTATAGCTAGAATATCTACCAACACTGAGGATTTTATACACCATCGTTCATATATTACTCCGTGTTTTTATCTTTTTCCCCAGTTTTTTGTCTTGCAACTGAAGTATTTCAATGGACCTGTTAGCATATCATGTATACACATGAATACTATTGTGTGTAGTGTTTCATAAGCTCACAATATACATACAAACTGTTGCATTTTAAAGGAGAATAGGACAGAACTCATTTTTAAATCCAAAAAGATAAGAACTCTCATGAATCATGAACATAAAAGTGAAAGGACCGGATTATTACGAAACTGTGGATAAAGATACCACACAGATTCCTGTGTGAGAATTTGAGCGTAGTTTGTGCATATTTTATGTCTCTCTGAGTAAATTATGTTTAGGTCACCTTTGATATAATATTCTATCTACGACATAATTATCATGGAACAACCAACGAACGGGGTTGATAGTTTATAGGCAGTGCAGATATTCTAATTGGTAGGAATAGTGTGTGCAGCTCTTCAATATTATCGCCAAACCAATCAAAACTACAAAATCCCAATCGCAGCACACAATAGCATATAAACACTTCAAAGCCGAAATCTCATTGAAATGTGTGTGAATGTAAGTAGTTCAACATATGAGTGAAATAAAATGGCATGTGTTCTGTTCTGTAACACTGCGTTACATAATAAGAGCAATACGAAACATTCCATATATTTAATATAACATAATATTATAGCGTCGATCAGCTTCAATATAATTTCAACTCCGGTATAACAAAAGGTGACCACTCTTAGTTCCACTAAAGCATCTCCTCATGTTGTCGACGCCTGTAGAGTAAAGGGCAATATTAAATATCATGCATGAATGCACCTTATGTTTTATGTATTTACATGACTAAAGTGCATTTTTTTAACGCTTTCCTCTAAATCTTTTAATACAGAAAATTCAAAGCTCTAAAATATTTACGAACATTCTATTAATCTCTACTCACACAGAATACTACCTAATACTTACAACACCTACTACTTCTATGAGGGAATAATGTGCATTACATAACATGCATGTATCCATGGGTATCTTATCTACTATACACTCTTTAAATATTAAAACCATACTTAATTGTTCATAGCACATATTATGTGTATGAAATCTACTGGTAACATCATTTAATTGGGTACTGGAGACTTAAATCCCTTATTGCTCATTGCTAGCTTGATGCCATAAGGGCACAGTGTGCTGCAACAATGTTCTTAAAGGTAGGCATCACGTAGTAAGAGTAAATTGTTGTGAATTAACAATTAGTAGTGCTGAATGCATACATTGAATACATAGTGGGTTGTATTAAATCTCTATGTAAATCCATTTAAGATAGTTTTAGACGTATAGCAAAAACACAGCTATGTAGGTAGGATTGAAGTTTAAAGTGTGTTGTGTGAGTATTACACGTCGATGCATGGAAAGAAAGCTTTAGCTTTGCTGGAAACGTGTACAATGTATGTGTGTGTTTTGTTGAGGAGTGTGGGACTGAAGTTGTGATGTGAGTATTGTGTGTCTAGTTGCAATGAAATGAGCAGTGGACTGATCCGACAATGGTCCTCTCCTCGGAAGGTTAGACTTGGCCTCGGGACCTATTCATCTGCATAAATCCCACAGTTTTTATATCGTTTTCATGCTATCCGTCGACTTGAGATATTTCGCTATGAGGCATAGATAGCACAACACACAGACACAAGCTAGTCAACTCACAGTCAGAACACTCCAGCAGCTATATTACCATTACCTGTTGTATATACCTGTGTATTGTACTGTGTTAGAACGAATATCCAGATGTTGTTATAAAGTTGCTTGATTTGGTTGTTTGGAATGAAGATGAGTCCAAACCACATCCATGTCGAGCCGGCTTATTGCTCTTAAAAAGCCGGCTTGGCTGTCTAAACTGCATAATAGGCTCTGAGTTGTTTCATGTACTACGAATGCATTGAGTACTATGTAAAATGTTATTATAAGCTACACATTTAGCTTTCATGGGCTAGTTGAACTATTTTTCCAATGAATTGTTTGCCCACAGCATATATGCTACGGAGATAATCATTACATGTATGTAATGTGCTATCCAACATATATTTTACAAGTATCTACTATGCTAACTATACACAATGTTATACAATGCTCCATTACTCTTCCAGTATTTACAATACTGGTATGGATAACATTATCGATAAGATTACCATCTCTATGTAAATCCACACAATAGTATATTATTGTCTCATAAAGCCAGAACAATATTAATTTGTGCTTTAAAACTTTAAGCTACTACATGCTATTGTGTTTGTCATATGCCTATGGTCTGGTGACAAGTCTCGTCCAGACTGTGGAAAACAGAGTCTGCCTTTAGAGAGTCAAGGCAATTAGTAAGTTGAGTATACCTAGTAAGTGTTAAAGCGAGTATGTATTATTATTGATGGCAGAGGCAAACAGTGTTGCGATACAATAAGAATTTTAATTACTTTCGAATGGCACAGGGCAGGGCTTAAAATACCTATTCAACTCAATAGCACATTAAGAGTATGATATATTAAAGTAATATTCATTCATTGACTGGCTGTGAATAGCTATATTATGGGTTTTCACATATTTTATTGTGCAGGAGGAACCTATGCACATTTTCCTTGATTGCAATGAGACTTATATATCAGGACGTATTAGAATGACACGTTGTACATTGAAAAGGAAAAAACTTGGTTCACAACGGGGACGATAAGTCACCTTCAGAAATTCCTAGTATGCATAGCATTACATAAAAGCCAGACTTGTTTACTGCAGCTGGAAAAATAACGAGACACGTATCCAGCCATTTCTTAGAGTTTGATTTTAACATTACAGCTTTATATTATATAAAGGTCAGTAGGTCCCACGCAAATTAATATGAACACTTTTGCAAAAACTGAAAGTTGCACTTTGCCCTACTGTCTCGAATTAGCAGCTACATTATGCATTATATAAATAGGTGTTTATATAGACATATAATATTCAATGGGTTTATCTCTCAATATTCAAAGCTCGACAATTTCAATAAATCATGTTTCAGTCTAATGTTGAACGAAGTGCTATTCCAATGAAAAGTATTTTTTTATTTATTGCAACTGAAATGCAGTAATACATAATATGAATTATTCACATATATTTGCTAAATGAAAAATTATCACAGCAGTTATAGTTATTAAAACTCATAAAAATTGCATATCTGTGTAGTATGGAGTTTCCAATGACATATTATCAGCTTTCAAATTCAATTTTGTTTTTGTGGTAGTGTGTCAATCACACACAAGTGTATTTATGAATTACCGTTTACGAAAACGTAATGACAAGAAAAAATTGTCACACTGTTTCTATGCAATATAATGTACAATGTCACACCAATATTATATAACTCAATGTGGTCAGGTGTATGTAATTAAACATGATAATGTGTTTATAATGATTTCCAGCAAACAAACACGATATTATTACGAGTACCGAATTATGGGCTTGTTCTTGCTCGTATTCCTAATTACCTTTTTCCCAACAAATATTGGGCTTTGGCGTTGGTAGGTATTATAAATATCTCTATATCTGCATTAGTGGGTTTAGTGGTGGGATTTATTTTATTAGTCATGACTGAGATTGTCATTCCCTACAGATCCTTCATACTAACCTAACATGTGCATGTACTTGACATCACTTCATGTGTGCATATAAGTAATATTTAACTACGTAAAACCATATAGGTGTAAATTCGTATTTTCATTAAATATATGTATGCCATTACATTCTTTATATAAGTTTTTTTCATCAGAACAATATGTAAATCATTAGAATCGTCTGTAGGTATGTTGCTACCTGTTTGTACTAATTGATATTGCTTATTATGTAATCAAATCTAAGAGTAGAATTTTATATTGATGAAAGAGTTAGTGACCAAACAAATGAAAATAAATGTACCTCTAAAAATAGTATCAAAAGCTGAATCTAATGTTTCAGGAATTTATTTATTCATTGAAACAAAATAATTATAACAGAATGGTCACAGCATATTAATGTAAAGAAGTGAATTACCAAACACCAAAAATGTGATGAATATTATGCAGTACCACAGTTCTGTTGTAATGTAATGTCATATTATTTGAGTTTGAACATTGTAGGCTGTAATCGTTTCTGAAATAACTAATCATGAGAAGAATTACTTGCAAAAATGAGTTTTTAATTGCTATTTGAAACAAGGTAATTGTTGTAGAGGATTAAATTTAATATGTACTGAAGTCTTTTTTATTTCTTTAATTGCAGGCTTCAGAAAGGGCGGTGAACGCTCACGGATGTCCTGTGGCTAGCCTGACTAAATCTTTGAGTGTTGGAAGACAAGGAAACCTTCTTCTCCAAGACACCAATCTGACTGAGCATTTGGCTGCTTTCGATCGAGAGAGAATTCCAGAAAGAGTTGTCCACGCAAAAGGAGCAGGTTGGAGTTTTATACATAAATCCATTTCAACATTTCAAGTATGGTTAAAAAATAGAAATCTAAAAAACAAAGACGCAAAAATTCTAAAAAGCTTTATTTGTAAGAAAATTCGCCAGACGAATAATATTATGAAACTTTATTTGTAAAAGCCTAACAAGAAATATCATAGTTATTTAGTGCCTCAGTGCCTTATACATCACGAACATAAGTAAAATATATATTATACTAGTCGAATTGCCCGTCAATAAATTGACGGGATCTAGAAAGGTTTAATTCAGAAAACGGTAAAATACAAATA
>JAQFYB010008152.1:0-10063 GCA_034694085.1 Pogonognathellus longicornis
CAATAATATCTAGTGTAAGCCACAATAATCTGGTGGGTGCTTAAGCACCCGCAGCACCCTTAGTGGTTACGGCCCTGCATATGTATACTCTGCTTGAACATCAAATGCTGCATCAAATAAACAATAAAGGACAACGTGACGTAGACAATGCATGATAAAATGTCGTTCTGGTCAATTGGGGCCATTTTCAGAATACGAGTCCCTTATAACCCCAGGATCAAGTTTGAGTACGGTAAGAAAAAATTCTATCGTCTAGTTTGACCACCATATAGGTCACGGAAAGTCAAGTACAGGAAAAAATCATAAGTACAGAAACGTTATAATTACACAAATCTCATCCCAAGGGGCGTAAAAACATATGCAAAGCCCAAATTGAGCATAAAAGTACATCTTGACCTCCAGAGGTGAATATATTTAAACTGGGGTCATGGAGGTCTTTCTGGTCAATTTGCTGAAAGTTGGCAGAAACTTTCCATTTGCCCTCCTGATCAATGTTGAGTAATTGAGTAGTGTACTAATTTCTATTGCTTTAATAAATTCAAACAACATACAGTAGCAGGCACGTATCCAGGATCGTAATCTGGTGGGTGCACAGTGCACAGCAAGGTTTTTTACAGAAAGTAATTAATGGTAGAGCAAAATTCTAATATGAGGACAATGGAGTGCATACAGCGCTTTCAATTATGTCCAAACAAACTGAAAACGCATCCAATTCGCGGGTAGCGCGATTGTTTTTTGAATTTTTTGAACTTTTATGGTAAAATAAGCTATTTTTTAGATATCAAACACATTCTGGAGGGTACATGTGCACCCCCTCTGAAAACTTGCCTGCGTAAGTGAGAACAATACTTTGAGTTTGAAACCATAAAGGTAGTAATAGTAGTAATAATAAAATTAATTTGACAAACAACTCAGAACTGTATTTCATTTTCAGAATTTAGATTAGTGTATGTTTTGATGTTCAATTTCATTCTTCCTTAAACGTTGCCAAGTAATCGAAGCCCCAAGTCCTTATTTGAAAGTTTCAATTAATAATATTTTGACTGTGTGTCAACTTTTTCAGACAAATGAGAAAAAATTGGAGAAATATTCCCAAAAAACACGATGCTAAGATGTTTCTCTTCGCTTTCGGGTCTCTTTACGTTGAGGCATCTTCGGGTTAGGGTACCGCTACTTTTAGCGTTCGGGTCTCTTCGCGTTTGGGTATTTTTAGAGTTCGCGTACCACTTTTTGGCATTCGGGTCTCTTCGCGTTTGGGTACTTTTAGCGTTCGGGTACCGCTTTTTGGCATTCGGGTCTCTTCGCTATCGGATGTCTCATTACGTTCGGGTCTCTTCGTGTGTAAGTCTCTCCGCATTTGGGTCTCTTATACCAAATGAAGGGTAAAGTAAAGTCCCACCACATTCGGGTTACTTCCACCTCCTACGATCGGGTTTCGGGTCCAGTGTATGTATAGTGTATTCAGCCTTTGGGTTCCATGTATTCGGCATTCGGGTATCTTCGCGTTTGGGCTTCGATTCTCTTCCACTCGTAAATGCGCGACTCTCGGGTCTCTTCTCAGACCCGAGTGTTAGTGAACACAGTGAAAAGTGAGACAGACGGAAGAAGCTGCCGGCACAGCGAAGCGGCGATTTTTGATTGTTACGAGTAAGCTTTAAACTTGGGTGTTATTAATTATTGGGGAAATAGTTATGAATTTTTATCCTTTGAAATATTTTAATTCTCGTTTTTAAGTTGATTTTCCAAGTGAAATAACCCAATTGTTGTTTAGTTTACAATAATGTGAGACATTTGATATTGTTATTTACAGCCAGCTGTTAACTTTATTTCATGTCTTCAGTTGTCAGTTCAGAATTTCAGATAGATAATCAGACAAGGAAGTTGCAGTGTTGCAGTATCTCTTGAAAATAATACAATGAATTTAAAAAGTATGGAAACAAACGAATGTTTGATGTGTTTTAACAACACTGAAAAATGCATCCCTTTTCCAATGGAACACACAGAGAAAATGCTAAACAATTGTTTGACTTACTTGGATCCTAGAATAGCTATAAAGCCAGTCTGTAACAATGATCAGCTATTTTTCTGTAACCATTGTTTTGATTTTACGTCTGAACTAAATAAACTTGAAGATCGTCTTGAAACCTTACAAAATCGACTTTCGAATTTAAGTTCAACATTTTCTAGAGCCATTATGTGCCGAAGACAGTTATTTAGTAAAAGAAAAAAAGAAACTCGCAAAAGAAAACCCAACACAGTGAAAATTACACAGAAATGCACACAGGGTCTAAATGTAAATAATATGTCCGGAGTTTCTTTAGTCAGTTCTGTAGATTCGACACATAAGATCAAAAAAATTTACTTACTGCAGCCAATTGGAACTATTGGAAGCCAACTTCAAAATAACATAAGAGCAAATTTAGCAGAGACGGCTCTGAGTCATCCAATTATTGCACCTTCCTGTCAAAATTTGTTATTAAATGTTAAAAGTGAAACCAACACTTACAACGCAATGGAAACAATAGACAGTCCATTAATACATAAAGATATTCCAAATTCAAATACTGACGAAGAGGAAGAAGATATAATAGACATTGAACATATCAAATCTGAATCTCGACTTTTGGATGATGATCATGCAGAAGCTGAAGAGACTGATTTACAAGAAAATCAAATTGTCAATTTGGAAGATAACGATGACATTACTATTTTGAGTGACAGCAATGAAGCATCAAACTCAACAGAATCTTTGCAGACACCTACCATTCTACTAGACAGTAAAATACTTGCAAACATTTTATTCTTATTCGTTTTTTACATGAAAATATTTGGTATTCGTTTTTTACATGAAAATATTTGGTATTCATTTTGTACAAAATAATTTATTACATTTTGTTAATTTTGTATGTTATTTGTGTAAATTGTCTTACAGAAAAGCGATGCATGCACAATTTGATTTGATCATTTAAATAATAAATGTAATTTTTCGATTGTTTTAGCTGTGCGACACGTTGACGTAGATGAATCGAGTAAGGCGGATGACGAGGAAGTAGGGAAGCAGACTACAGGCAAAAACTATGGAGAAACTTCAGGAGGTTCTGATAACCCATCACCCCAAAAAGATGCAACCAGTTCAAAAAATGTTGAAGAAACATCAACATCCACGGACAAAATCAAGCCGTATAAATGTATGACTTGTCAACAGTCATTTAGGAAGAAATATCAATTGCAGAATCATATGGCAATTCACACTGATGAAACTCTTAATCCGTTCAAATGTTCATTCCCAATGTGCAAACGAGGTTTTCTTACGAATGATATGTTAGCGAAACATGAAAAGTCGATGCATATGTGTCCATTCTGCACTGAACGTTTTTATAAGAATATGAATTTGGAGACACATATAAAAACCCACACACACGTTTTCACATGTCAATTCTGTGGCAAAGGGGTCAAGGGAGCAACTGCTTTCAAAGCACACCAAAAGATTCATAATGGAGCGCAGGAAGATATTCCGGACGCAGTTGACAGTATGGATATATTAATTCATAAAAATCTTCCAACTCCAAACCTTGGCAATAAGGAAGATACAATAGACATTGAAAATATCAAATCTGAATCTGACTCTCGGTTTTTGGATGATGATCGTGCAGAAGCTGAAGAGGTATTGACTAATTTACAAGAAAACCAACACGATTTTACCCCCAGTGAAAATGATTTTGCCAATAACTCTCCTAAAGACAAGGATGAAATTGTCAATTCGGAAGTTGACGATGACATTACTATTTTGAGTGACAGCAATGAAACATCCAAATCAACAGAATCGTTTCAGACACCTGTAATTCTAATAAACAGTAAAATACAAATATTTCATTCTTAATTTTATTACTTTTTTTAAATTATTCGACATTGATTTTGAGTTAAATAATATATTGAATTTGGTAATGTTGT
Organism: Pogonognathellus longicornis; assembly: GCA_034694085.1. Classification (NCBI taxonomy): domain Eukaryota; kingdom Metazoa; phylum Arthropoda; class Collembola; order Entomobryomorpha; family Tomoceridae; genus Pogonognathellus; species Pogonognathellus longicornis. Next base: position 3,952 of record JAQFYB010008152.1, read on the forward strand.
GTATTATTGTTTGAGCAAATTGTCTTGCAGAAACTGTACACAATTTAATTTGACAATTTAAATAATAAATGTATTTTTAATTGTTTTAGGTGTGCGACACGTAGCAGGTGTAGATGAAACGAATGAGACGGATGAAATGGAAGTAGGGGAGACCATAGATGAAAACTCAGGGGAAACTTCAGGATGTGACGATAATAAATCACCCGAAAATGATGCAACCAGTTCTAAAAATGTCGAAGCAGCATCAAAACCCACGGATAAAGAAAGACCGTTTAAATGTATGACTTGTCAACAGTTATTTATGAGAAAATCTCATTTGCAAATACATGAGACAATTCACACTGGTAAAAAGCCGTATAAGTGTTCATTGTGCAAACGAAGTTTTCGTACGAATGGAATGTTAATTAAACATCAAAGGACGCATTTGTGTCCATTTTGCACTAAAACTTTTTCTCAGAAAGAGCAATTGGAGGTGCATAAAAAAACCCACGCACAACAGCCGAAATGTCGAATCTGTGGCAAACTGTTCAAGACAACATCTAATTTAATAGCACATGAAAGACTGCATGAAAGAGACCAGGTTTACAAATGTTCACTTTGTGCAGAAGTATTTGCTAATACTTCCAAATTAAAAGAACACGAAAGATTCCATACAGGGGAGAAACCATTTGAATGTTCCTTTTGTACCTTGACATTTGCTTCGATTGACCTTTTGATAAAACATGAATATGTACACGAGGAGGACGAAATGGGTAATGGAGAAGAACAAGACGTCTAACAACTTTTCTTACCAACTTTTCTTACGAATTTTTATTTACTGAAGTATTTTATTTATGAATAACCAAATATTGCTGAACGATCACAAACACGTATGTCAATTTTAATCTTTTTTAACCAACTTATAAATTATTGCAAGTTGAATATTTTAAAACTGAATATCGCGTGAATAAGGTTTTTGTAAATTAGCCTTATAAATATTTTCTGTCCTACACGTAGAACAGATTTTATGTAAACAAATAATTTTAGTGTTTTCTGCTCACAAATTGAACATTAAAAATGAACCTTTTATTATACTCTGGAATTTTTCGTAAATAATTGTAATGTATATTATATATAAATCAACTAATCAAATCAAATTACTAAAACATTTGCAGTAAATTGAGGATGTAAATAAAATATAAAATCAGATACAAAATGAATAAAATAATTTCTAAAATAAATGCAAACAAAAATTTTTATAAATGAAATATAAAATTAATTTATATTTCATTTGCCATTAGATGTTTGATTCAGCAGCAGATAGCAGCAGATCTTGTTTAATACTCAATAATTATAAATATTATAACCAGCAAAAATTGTTGTATAAAGATCTTGTTTTTTGTGAAAAAATGTACAATATGTTTTTCTTTCTTCCAATATTTTGAATTGTTTCTCGTCCGGTCAAAAGTGACTGAATCGGGAATTGTGTGCTGAAGTTGGCAATATAGACTGAATATCTATATATAATTATGATATTATATTACTGACACATTTTAAAATGTATGTATACATTTATTGATTGTTTTACTAGTGATTACAATCGTAACAAAATTTTTATATTAGTTTTGATACAGAAATGGATTCGTGGTTATATCATTGTTCCTTAACTAAGAGTAAGAAATTGCATACTAATTAATAGTAACTTTTCGATTAATCTTTGAAACGTATTTTGTGGTGTGGTGAGCATCAAAAATATGTATATCATCATTAGCACATTTTAAACTGTAAGAAAGGCTAGATTAAATTATATTGAGTTGGAATGTTAGAAATAAATTACAGGCGTAAAATATATACCGTTTAACATTAAATGAACTAACAAAGTGGCAAGCTAGCCAACGATATGGAACATTTAGTTAAAACCTACTACCACTGCTACAAAATTACAAGACAGTAATTATTTTACAATAAATGCAAAAATTGTATTTTTGCTCCCATACTGTATTAGCATTTTTCCTCAGATTTGCTGAATTTGTTCGCTCTACGCGCTAAGGTGAGTTCATCTATAAATGATATCTCATATTGGGATTCCGAAAACTGGGCTGTTTACACGATTTTAGCTTAAGGTTGTGTGTGCCTTAATTCTTATTTAATGCATAACTACACTAGGTATTTAAAATAATTATTTGAGTTTTTTTAAGGATATGAATTCTTCAAAATTTTCAGTTTTAATTTTTAAAGTCTAGCACAAATATTAAATTTTTCATTATTTTAAATGCTAACAATTTTGAATTCTTCATTATTTCTTTGAATCTTCAAAGAACACAAAATTTAAATTCTTCATTGTTTCGAATTTTAATTAATTTAAAAGATTAGTGAATTTTAAATTATTGTTTGGCATTTTAATTTATACGCCTTCTTGATTTTTCAAATTTACTTTTTACGTGGACCTCTGGTTGGCAAACCAGCGTGTATTTTGAGATGTTGGCTCAAATTGGTGTACATATTAAAGCCTCTTCCACATATTTGACAAACAAATTCCTTCATATTGGTATGAGTTCTTTCGTGATTCTGGCAATGGGATCTTTTAAAGAATTTTTTATCGCAGAGTTTGCACTTAAACTTTCTTCTACTTTCGTCATGAGTTATTGCGTGTTGGTAGAGACCCCATGAACTTTTGTAATTTTTGCCACATTTTTCACAAATGTACTTTCTCTCTCCAGAGTGATCTTCTAAATGCCTTCTAAGGAGGCATCGTTGCTTATAGACCGAGGGACACAGATGACATTTAAATAATAAATTCGGATCCACGTGAGTCAAACCATGAAGCTTGAAAGTCAGTTTGTTCGCAAAATAGCAACCACAAGTTTCGCATTTTAATTTCCCTGCTATACGATTCGGATCTGGATGAATAAATTCCATGTGTTTTCGCAAATCGTGGCAATTGCTGCAAATTTCGGGACAAAATGCACACGTGAATGGATTAGGACCTAGATGCGCTTCAGCGTAGTGTGCATTTATTTCATTTTCTTCCATGTAGCCTTTAGCGCAAAATTTGCACTCGTAATTGTAAGTAACTGTGGGTCTACTGGGTTTTACATCGTTTTGATTACTATTGGTATTGGTAGGGTTCTCTTTCCTGTGACGGGCTACATGAGATCTGTACACATGAATCGTTGGTAACACTCCTCCACATATGTCACAAGTAAAGCCACAATCATGATCTTTACCTTTGTGTAATTTAATTTGAAACATCGTTGCAAAATATTCGCTGCACAAGTCGCATTTGAAAGTTTTCGGAGATTTATGAAATCTGTCCATGTGTATATTTAAAGCATATTCCGACATAAATTTTTTGTCACATTCAGAGCACGGGACAGTAGACTCAGCATTTTTATGAACTCTCGTTTCATGATCTTTCATTGTCCGAAGAGCCATAAACGATTTATCACAGAAACTACACTTGAACACTTCACAATGTGTATCTCTTGTGTGATTCTTTAAATCTGTACTTGTTTCATACAATTCTGGACAAAAGGCACATTGGAAGGGGTGAGGTTCCTTGTGTGATGTGGAGTAATGCGAGGCGAGTTCTTCTGCTGAATTGTATTTTTTACCACAAAAGCTGCAATCATTGAATCTTACGGGCTTTCCTTTTTCGTGTATATCGCGAATGTGTCTTCTCAAGTGTGGTTGAATTGTAAATCTCATCAGGCACTGATCACACTGGTAAGGTTGCTTTTCACCTATTCAGCACAAGAAAATGAAATTATTCACATTCATATTTATAAACTCATGTTTAATGCCGATGTGTACATATTATATTCTTTGATTTAAATTATTTACATTACTGATTTAGAATATGACACGATATTAATATTTCGCAGTATTAGGTACTTGCACAATCATTAATATTGTGATTTTGATACCTTTATGCGCTTGTTGTATATGAATTTTCATGTTTTTTTCCGAGATGCATTTTTTTGTACAGTTTGGCTCCGGACAACTCAACTTCTTGCTTTGATTCTCATATACCTTCTTGGGTTTTCGCTTTTTTGAGCTAGAACGGAAAGTCAATTTTTGCTTCTTTGAGCTGGAGCGAAACGTTAATTTTCGCTTTTTATATTTTTTAACATCATAGTCGCTGTCGGAAGAACATGAATTTTCATCAAGGCTTTCATTGTAAATGTCCTCATCATCAGACTTATCATTTTCGATGCATTGTTTCAAATCTTCTTCTTTGGTGTCAGGATTTTCAGATTTGATTTGAGGTTTACTGTGTTCATCTTCGTTGAATAACGAACACTCTGCAAGTGTAAAAACGTAAAAATTAGATGTCAATTAACGGTAAAAATGTATTCCTTTTTAACAAATGAAGGAACCTTAAAAACAGAGTCATAGGGTATGAATGAATGTCATTTAACAAAGAGACAACAATTAAAGTAAATCAATTCTATGAACTGCTAACATGCTTTGAAAGATTTAAGAAAATTTGTGATATAGAGAGCAAAGATAATTTACTTAAATAGAACATAACAAGTTGTAATTCCATTCTGATTGATAAGCAAAAATCTTTAACCTAAAATATTTTCTGGTAAATCATCTTCATTTTCTGAATTTTCTTCCTTCTTTATGTTGTGGCTAAAACCACATTTGGTCTCTATAGGATTTTGAATAATCGGCTGAGTGTTTGAACAATTCAAAATAACTGAATTGGTATCTGCATATTCATTTGGAACATGATGAGGCTGTCTGCTACTGCTGGATGATAATACTGTAAGGTAAAAATATAAATTACAAATTGCAATTACTAAATAATATTACATTCAACATTTGCAACTTTCACATCATTTATAATAAACTAGTAGCTAATTAAATCATATCATCGTGTGTGTTTGTTTGTCATTACCTGAACAAATAACTTCAATCATTTCTTCGTATGAATAATTTGGAATTTCGACTGAAACAGCTGTGTTGACAAGAGATGAAATTCTATTCTGTATTGTTATTGGATTAGATTTCTCCTTGATTTGTTCAAAATTGCAATCAAGTCGTTTTAAAATTTTTGCCGACAAGTCGGCAATTTGACTTTGGAAGGACTGAATCTGTTTCCAAGTAAAACCCATGTCTCTAACTATTTGCTCACAGCATGCACAATAATTAGCATTTTGGAAATATTTAGTAAAGTAAGCACTTTGATCACTAAATAAAATTTCACAAGTGGCTATGGCACATTCACTTTTCCAGACACTAAAAACATCTGAATCCTTTTGTTGGAATGGATTTGACTTATTTAACTTATTTGAATAACTTAAATTGTCCGATGTTCCACAAATTACACATTTACAACTTTGTAAAACCATTTTGCAGTTTTATCAGTTATCAAAAATATGGGCAACGGAAATCTGATGACTGGTTGACAAGAAGTTGACTTGTGACTTGTGTAAGAAAAGTAAGAAAACCAAACTTTATTGCATCTAGGTCTTTTTCAGTTGTAACTTTACAAATCGCGCGTCAGATATGCTACCTTGCGAGTTTGTTGTTTCACTTCTAATCGTAAGAAACATTACTTTTGGCCAATCTTACAACTCGTAGCGCCTAACCGTGCATTTTGGAGGCCCCTACTCATTTGAATATAACGAGGCCCCCATATTTGTAAAAATGATATAATTTTCCTTTATTCATTTAAAATTTTTATGCAAATTATCGACCGTAGCGCGAAAAAGGTCTTGGCTATAAGCAGTGGCGGATTGGGGGCAGGGGCCACCCCTACCCTACACAGATTTTTCGAAAATATAAACTGTATATTATATTATATAAATTCACGTTCTAACCAAATAGCTGATTAGTGATAGCGTCTTTATAAGTACAAACCAACAAAAGTGATTTTTAAAATCTTTGATTTATTTCCATATACGATATTTTAGTCAGAGCCCCCACCATTTCAAAATCCTAGATAGGCCATTGTGCTAAGTTGCTAAGTATTATTATTTGTTACAGTGCCGTAACTACGAGGAGGTAAGAGGAGGAAGCTCCTCCTGGCCGGGCCACAAAGTGGCCGGGCCAGGTCAGCAACTCACACTAGATATTTTCGCATTTTTATTAAAAGTGTATTGATAAAAAATTTAAAACATTT
>JAQFYB010008153.1:0-10061 GCA_034694085.1 Pogonognathellus longicornis
AATAATAATAATATCCCACAAATGCAAATTCAAATTGTGTACAACCACCACTTTTGTGAATGGCGCTTTGCTAGTCGCAATATTTAGTTCACCGTATTCCTAACTGTACCCCCCTCGTTAATGCGATTAGAAATAATTTAAAGATTTAGAAAACATTATTTTTAAGCTAGTATTTACTCATTAACACTGTTATTAGGTCGTTACATCATTAACAAATTTTAATATATTCATGCAATACCCAAAATAGATTTCTAGGAGAAAAATGCCAATATGAGGTATAAGTTTGTCTATGATCTGGTGAACCGCGAAAAATTGAGCCAATTATGGTCAAAATCAAGGTAAAATCAATCAGATTCCCACGTAACGGTATTTGTTGGATTTTTGCACTTCAAGGTAAATCATTTCCATACAGTGGCTAATAGAGGTGGCAACGAGCCGAGCCGGTTTGATTATTTTCGAACCGGACCGAGCCGGATTTTTTTATGCACGTATAGTAATCGAACCGAGTTCGAACCGGCAATATTCGAACCGAGTTCTAACAGGCAATATTCGAACCGAGTTCCAACCGGCAATATTCGAACCGAGTTCCAACCGGCAATAGTCGAACTGAGTTCCAACCGAGCCTGAAAAAATGTGTGCGTTGCCACCTCTAGTGGCTACCTGGCTACTTGTTTGCAAAAGGTGCATTTACAATGGAGAGACGAAAATTTGGCGCGAGTAGTTGTGGGTTGTGAAGAACTCAATGAATTACAAAACCATCTTTTCTTCTGAGACTGAACAAACATTCAACATTATATAACCAAGCTCTGCATAGTAACAGTAAGTAATTAATTAACTATAGTTGTAAGATATTGAAAAGATAATTAACGATATTAAGCAGTTGATTTTAAAAACGTGTCGATCATTTGCAAGAATCAGATTGAAAGTATCCAGGTCTGGAGATATATTAAATGGAAAACGAGGGCGTTCGAAAGGTGGAAGAAAAGCATAAACCTGTTGAAATGGATTTGATAGGTGAAATGGACGAAATGGTTTATGTTGTCCTTGAACCAACTGGCATGATAGAAGAGTGTCCTGAAATAATCCCAAACGATGTCCTCAACCATAACTCTGAAGGTAATGTGCTTTATAAAATTTATTAATTGCTTGCTAATATTGTGTGATTATAATTGTTATTTATCAAATTCGAAAATAATAGTTGAATTTCGTTTGTGCATTAAAATAAACAGAAGTCCGGGCTTGCAAAACTGGGAAAAAAACTGGACAACTGTACAGATGCTCAAAATGTGAGATGTCATTCACAAGCCGTAGTTTGAAAACATATCATCAGGGATTGCACAGAGGGATAACTCCTTTTGAATGTCAATATTGTCCAAAGTCTTTTAAGACATTTTGGAAAAGAAAATACCACTATAAGACTGTCCATGCAAAAATTTAAATTTTTTTTTTTGCTTGCTATTCGAATGCCATATAAACTTTAGTATATTAGTATATATCCTATTAGTTTTTGCACGGCCCCAACTTATTATATTGCTTTTAACACTTTGTACTCGTAGTTGGGTTGAAAGGTTTGGAAGCCCTCATGCTTGTATTAATATTTGTAAAACTAATATGATGTTCGTTATTTAGAAATAAAACCACTTCAATTCAATTCAATTCAATTTATACTTTATATATATTAGAAATAATAAGATGTTGTTTTTGTTTTCGTTAAATTGTTCGGTTTTTTTCAAGTATTAAACATGGTCATTAGCATGAACAGAACATATTTGTGGAACATAACAAAATTAGTTTTACCATGTCAGATTATCAATGTGAAAACACATTATTTGAATATCTTAATAAATATTTTGTTTTGTACATACATATAGTATAACATTTTGTAAGGTGCGAAATAAGACTGTAGTATAGAGTAAAGTTTGAATTAAAGTTAACAAATCAAACATTTCTGTTGAGAACTCGTAAATTAAGTCTAGGGAGCAGTTCTGTAGTAGAAAAGAAAATTTTCCTTTAAGCTTTGTTTTTACAAATCTGGTATATCTTAGTGGAGTGTGGAGAAATGTGTTTGCAGCGGAAAACGCTCACACAGACTGACTATGGCTGAACTTAATGATATTACATAGGTTACTCTCTGCAACCCACAACTCGCATGATATAGGGCAGTAAATTGAACGACATAAATTTGACACATTTAGAAAGTTTAACCTCAACTTTCTAAAACTCATCCAATTAAATCAAACAACGAAGCAAACACAAACACAAAGTGATGAGAAACTTGCTCCATCGTCAAGTGTATTGTGTCATCGTTTCAGAAGTGGCTGCACAACTTCATTTGCATAAATGTAATTACATTACTTCAGTACTGTTGCACTATGCAAGACAAAATTTTACAAAGTCAAATATAGCTCATGGCAACATTAATTTTTGTGTCGAAAAACTACTAACACATATTCTCGAAGGGCGAAAATATCGACAAATAAACAGCAGTAAAACGGGTGGAGAAATAAAGTGGTGGAAAAGTTTACCTCCACCCTGCATACAACCTTGCATGTTCCAATTGTTGACAACAATTGGTGTAGTAATTGTTGACATATATTCCCCTCCCATAGTGTCAGTTGACTTCTTTCTGTATATTTCCTTGCCCTTGGGCCAATTGCCCCCACCCCGTATACTCCCTTGCTTGACCTAATTGTGGTCAACAATTGTTATCATAATTGTTCACATGATTGTTGAAACCCTTGCCCTTCCAGAGAGTCAATTTCCTTTTACTCCGTATATTTTCTTACTCTTGAGGGCAATTGCCCCCACCCTGTATACGCCTTTGATTGTACCAATTGTTGTCATAATTATTGACACCTTTGTTGATACCCACAGATAACCTATGGGAAGTTTGAACCAATTTGGTCCACCTGTTCTTTAGTTACAGCACACGAAAACCCTGTTGGAACAATTTCTGTGACCTTATCTGTGACCTAGGTCATGAAGGATGTAACCGATTGACCACATTTTTTACTGACACCTTTGTTGAAACCCTTAGATGACGTATGTGAACTTTGGACCAATTTGGTTTATACGCTCTTGAGTTATGTCGCACCGCACGGATAGACAGACAAAAACTAACGTTTCTCCAGGGCTCTTTCCCTTGTATCATCCGCTTTCCTCTTTCTCATTGCTGGAAAGAGGTTTCAACACTTAACAAGAATGATAATGAGTGTAATCTTCGAAACCAAATTGTGTGTATATGCAACAACTATGCAACTTTTAAGGTTGTGCGTCTAAGCTTATACACATTAATTTAGACAAATTCACTTATCCTAAGTTACACTGTTCACACTTAATTTACACTTGCAAACACAACTTGCATGGACGTTAGCTCTAATTTTTTATTGTCTTTGGAAAAACTTTTTAAGAACGTAAATTGATTTAAAACAATAAAGATAAATTATGAGTCGAATGAATTGATGAAGAAAAAAGGCATGCATTTAGTCTCATATTTTTTACCTCTAATGTTATTTCTCCAGTATTATAGGTTTTGCGATAATTGGAACCAAATTAAAGCATTTCAGTAATTTCATTGTATAAAATATTTATTCGACCATAACAAAAGGGATATATTTATATTTGGAGCAGGTGGGGTGTATAAATGTAAAAAATCTAAGACGGATTTTATACCAAACAGTAATACAAATTTTTTTCGACACGTGGATTTTGCTTTTTCAGAGTTATTCCGGGTCTTGCTAATGCAATGTATGAATAAATATCTCTGCTGAGACAATAAGGGGTTTCACGCAAAGTGATTATAATATTAATCGGATTATTTTTATTTTCAGTTATAATTCTTTAGCTTGAGTGCACTGACTATTCTACGGAATTAATTTGTTCATATTGCCGCCAAATTTGAATTATTGGAGGAGTTGTGAGTGAGAATGGATTAAATCGTCAACAATCGAGTCAAAAGTAGATTCTTGTTTTCGCAGAAATAACCGATTAAATGGATTCGCGCGCAAGCGCTGTTTTACTTGATTATTTCCAATAATCCGATTATGAAATTAATCCGTTTATAATCGCTTTGCGTGAAACCCCTTAATAATTTACGCATCTAAGAGTTGTATAACTATAACTTATTGCTACTGTTATCCTCATGCATACCAGATTTTGATATTAGTTTGAAAATTTACAACAAATAAAGGAACCAGCATTGTGAGTAATCAAAATATACTATACTATAGTATTAGATTGGCATATATTTCATATTTTACAAAAATCTACGCTTCATAATTATCCCTCATTAGTGTATGCATTAGTATTGTTACTCGTTCTGCTTTTGCTTTAGTTTCAGCAACAAATAATGTACCTAATTTTATTTGCACATAAACCTACACCAACGCTAACACACATACGAATGAACTGGCGAACTGTCTCAGACTCATTATTAATACCATTTGAATATCCTGTCTAAATATTTTATACTGTTTCATCCCTAATTTTCATTTCCTAGACAGTAAATGACTGGTAGATTGAAGGAGAATTATAACAACTTAAATTTGAATAGTTCTAATATATTATTCTTATACATGTACTTCACTTCAATGAAAATAGGTTTAGTCGGGAAGGAAGGGATCGTCTTACTCCGAAACATAACCACATAAATAGTAATGATCATGAATATTGCATAGGTACATTTATACATGACAGACAGTTTCTTGCTTGTTTACCACAAACATCCGTCTTTCACATTTGCTTTCATCACATTGTATACAAGATTTCATTGTGTTCGTTTATCTTTTAGGTTACTCACAAAATGCGTATAAAAGGACTGTCTATAGGAAAGATGTATAGGACAACGTAGCTTTTAACATCTTTGGCTTATTGAGTTGTATCTTGTATCAAGGAGATCGTTGTGATCAAAAAATCTAATTTGATATGTCAGCCTCAGCCGTAGGACTCGCTAAGACTGTAATATAATAATATGTTCCACTCTAACATTACTGGTCTAGAAAAAATCATCATATAGCAGAGCAAAATATTGATTTGCATCCCCCCGATCTCTGTCATACACTCCAAAGTTATCAATACTTGTTATTCAACAACTTGACCTTGATATTTCCCAATGGTTAGCAAATTGTCAATGGATCCCTTTAAAAACATGTTACACAAACATTTCTATGTTCTTGCCGTTCTTCAAACAAATCAGTCTTCGTTGTAGACATCAGATTGCTACTTTTGATCATGTTAACGTCATATCCAGATAATGAGTATACATAGTAGTACGACTCTATAATCATAATATACAACTGTAGCAACTTTGACCTACTCTACTAATATATAAGTGTAGGTATTGTTGTTTTGTGTGACATTTTGATGATTTTTGTACTCTTAGTTTATAGGTAATGACAATGGCAATGAACTTGTAGGTGACCTAGTATTCATTGAGGATATGACCAATTGGTTTGGGTTTGACCGCTTTCAGCTTGAATCAATCTCTATAAGTTTCAAAAAGTTAAGAAAAAGCCTTGCAAAATAGACCCCGCAACTTATATGCAAGGCCCGGTAAGCAGAGCTTCTAACTCAAAAACTCAACTTCTAATTGAGGCCCGCTCAAGGCAATAGACAAAATTATTTTACGTTAAATTTGATTTGGTGGATGATATTTCACACACTGAATAAAATAAATGTTTGATTGTCGAGCTCTTATAGCCATGGTCATGGCCCTTTCCATAGCTGTAAGAGACGGTTTCTATAGCATTGGGGCCGCTTCTACAGATAATCAAGGTTTTACGGCATATTATAATAGCGCACCTGCACTGTATTTTTAGCATTTTTATAATTGCACAGCATGGAAAATGTAAAATATAAAAAACATAAAATGGAAATTCATAGTAGCAGGACAGATGCAGTGGAAATTCCATTAATTTGAAGGTCTAGGTGGTTCATACGATGTCCTTTGTGAGTTGGAGTGGAATAGCGTATGAACGGGAGAGCAATGAGAGCATGCATTAATAACAAAGGTACTAATACTAGTGCTTGGGCTTTTAAAAAATTCTGTATAGAGCTGTAAAGTCACCATAACAATACATCCTCAGCACCAAATATTATTTTTAAATTCATCTCACGCAACAAAGACACGGGGCAAATTATTGTATGTAGATATGCAACTGGTGCAGGGAGACTTGAAAGAAGAATGAGGAGAGTGAGTGGAGGCAGAAAGCGTAGGAAAAGAAATGACATTGAATTGGATTTGTGATTTGGCTTGGGATCTGATGGTGTGCCAAACCCCAAATAGAAATCTCCAATTCAGATATTTTAAAAACAATCCAAACAGCACGCCAATGTCAATGCCCACAAGTACCTTGTGGTGATAAGAGAAAGCAAATAACACACTCGTGATGATGTCATATTGTCGTAAACACAACACTATAGTACACAATGGAGCTACGCAGGGTTTCAGAAAAGAAGAATGGCACAGAATAATTTGTGATTGTAAAGGACTCCATAAGGACACAGCAGCCCTCCTTCAGGGAATTTCATATTCACATTAAAACCACAGCTACCTATATTTACTTCAATGACACCAATATAACATCCCATATATCATTCAACCGCGTGTGTCACTGTCAAGTTAAGATCCAACAAAGATTGCGGAGATAACAAGGTTATGCATGTGCATATAAGTACCTACATACTACCTACCTCTGTATACACAACTCTATGTACCCGGGTATCATATCCACAGGGAAAATACAAAATACTTCCTTTGTTTGTTAATTGCAAATAAGGTCACTAAGAGATGACTTTTCTGTAAAATATATTTCTTCGTTGTATAACCTAATTTCAAGTTTTAATTAAAAGTTATTTACTACACATGTAATAATATATTTAAAGATGTTGTATTGGCTTGTTGAAAGAAATATATAATAGGGAATGCACAATGTAAATATCAAAGTCATGAATCAGTAGAAATATTTGTTTAACTAGCATCAATTCATTGATGAAGTGTGTTACGAAATATTTTATCTAGATCATGTTCAGCAAACTTTTCTAACGAGTTTTGAATAATAAGTTCAAAGGCTGTGCCTATTGTCGTAGTCTGTAACACAGAATGCAATGCTAGTAAAAATCTACATATTTTATTTGGAATACTATTCTTCATTTCATTCTAACAACAATTGTCATTGAGGGTATTCAGGAAGCAGTGAAAGTGTCACTTGTGAAAGTCTCACACTGTACTACACAATTGTGATTTTTAAAGTCTACGTTTACGCTCTTTTCTTGCACTTGGAACAGATGGGAATGAATATACGTTGCATAGAGTAATGATGAATCTTTTGAAAAAGCAAAAAGGCAACAATTCGGAATTGAGACGATGGTTGACTTGGAAGGAAAGACGTGTCAAGGATTTCAAACAACTCTGCAAGAACTCCACCACTGGCTAAAAGCGTTTGCTAATGCAATTGCACAGTTGGCATGATGGTTCACATGAAAAGATGAATGGATGAGGCAAGGAGCAAAGCAACAATTTCTGGAATGCCTGGGTATTAATAACACAATGGAAAAAGTAAATGAAAAGAAAGGAGGGTAAAATTCAAGTGGAGACGAAGTCTGTGGCAGAAAGAGAGTGAAAGAGTTTTTATTCGTATGTTAATAAGTACAAGGACGGATACATTTAATTTGAGTACTTCCTTGTGCATTGGGACGAAAGGTCTGGAGCCTTTCAACATTGTGTTTGCACAATTGACTGATCGTGTGTAGGCGTAATACTTTTTGGGGAGACGGGAGACACGGCAGAATGTTCATCAAGGAAAGTGAAAAAAGGTCAATTACCCACCCGCCACCACACACAACAACTCTCAGACTTTCTGTCAGATGCTACGCCCAATGCATTATACAGCAGTCTCAGCTTCACTTCTTCACATTACGTCTGCCTCAGATTTCATTTTATTTCTTCTTATACAAACAGGAACACATCGCGAAGGCTGAAACAAGTCAATGGAAAGAAGAGCTGCAGGTCATTTGGGGTTTGATGGTTTTCCGTTAGCTGACAATGAGTGACTGTTTTTGCGAGTGTTGTTTCGCGGTTTTCTGGATATAGGGATTTTAACAGATTTTGGGAATACCTAAATGTAATATTGTGTGTTGTAGTGTTGTACAAGCATGGGAGCACACAATACACAAGTCAGAACGTTTCATTCAAAGTCAACTACAAAGGATTGACACAAAGCAGCACACAAAGTTCGGGAAATGAGCAACACACTCTCAACCACAGACACATGCAGTCAAAGTGGCACACTGTTATGCATACTTATACTTCATGCACACAAAAAAGAAATGAAAGCGAGCTGATTTCCAACAGTAGTCCAAATAGCCACAATATGATCCCACTGTAATCAGAAGTCAAAGCACGACCACAGAAATGACTCTTTCGATCCCAAAATCATTTTCATCCAGTCCTCACTATCCTCAGTCCTCATACAAAATCATTTATCTCCATCTCATCTTTAACTATACCTATATACCCAATCAGATATGTAGGGGATAGGTCATTAACTTGTAAGGAACCCTGCAAATGTAAATGAGGATTTCGGTTCATTGTTCTGACACAAATTATTTCTCTTTTTGGAAATGCATAAGAGTGGACAAAAATGAGCTCATCCATAAACCTAAAGCTCATTAGGAAAGACACGAAGACATCATTGTTGACATAAGATGACAACATTACAGTCATCGTTATGGAACACGGAGATTACACCGAGCCAATACATTACGTTCTCCAAGATTATCTCAACTGCACCCACAAAATACCAGCGGGAAACAAAACGTAGAGATTCGCAACACTCGTGTAACAGTAAATAATGACTTGGGTCTAATGTGCCGTACCAATCCATAATAATAAAGCTAAATACATATACCACTAACATTCTGACCTATAGTCTCACTACTTTTCTGCCTCTTTCCACCCTACGCAGTCAGAATACAAAATCATTGTCATTTATTCTTCTTAACCTTTCTTTCAAAGATGACTGACACTAATAACAGTGTCAGTCTCATTTCCAATCAGAAATTTTATTTCCATTATCATTTTAATTTTTATATAAGCCCCGTTTCTGTGCGTTAAACGTCTAATTTTTATCAATAGTGGAAGAATTAGTAAAATTTTCAGCAATTAAGGACCAGTACCGGATATCCTAAAGCCAGCATAGTTAAATGGGTCGTTGAAACATTCATTTTTACTACTGGCCCACTTAAGATTGAACACTACCTTAGTCACTGGCAAAATTTAAACTGTTTTACCTGTTCTTAGTATAGAAACTGCCACTTGGGCTACTCTATCTGTTTGTTTTTGCGTGTTAAAGCCTCTCCCCCCATATTTTTCGACTTTACGCTAGATAAAATCAGATGCCTCCTAAAATCATGTAAATAGGTTATTTGTGCCGTAAAAGTACACAAAATCGCAAATTATATGCATTTTTAATTTATTTTGGCCCAAGTTTTCTCAATTGTTTCGTGATTATTGACATATTTTTTATCTTCTGTTCGGATTTTGCCTTCCTGAAATCCATTTCTGGTAACAACTATGAACTAAGTTTTGATCTAGCCCCTTCCACATATGTAACCTTGATACGCCCCTGTTCATGACCGAGAGGCAGAGAAAATGTATAATTAGTTTATCATTACTGTGATGATTAACGTAAACAACCCGATTCATAATAATATATCAAAAGACGTCTATATACTGGACACTGTGATTACCATGGTTTATTCCTACATTCTGTGCCCGAATTAAAATTTCTAGGACTGAACATTATTACTTCATATAGTGTAACTGTGTTTAGTCTTTGATCAGCCCTAGAAATTTTTCTAATAATATTTTTAACCTAAAAATATTATTATGTAAACAAAAATGATTTTCCTTTAATAAATGCTACAGTACTCGGAAGGGAAGCCCCGCTAGGATCATTCCTGCTGGATTATTTGGCTTGTTGTTTTCCAAAGAGTATAGAAAATGCTATTTTTGCCTAATAGAGAGAAGTCATTACCGCTTTAATGTTGTTTTACGATTGAGC